>LZPO01008022.1:159469-195798 GCA_001675575.1 Neotoma lepida
CCTCTGACATCGATTGTGTAGCCTTCATCAAGGCTGAGCAGGGTCTGGACGGTGCTTCGGCTAACGTGGATTCTGTATGCTGAAAAGAAAGGTGGAAATGAAGGCACCGCTCCCTGGTGGCACCTGCTTCTCTAAGAGCCACGACTCCAGCCCCAGTCAGTCTCCCAACNTGATTATGATGTGCAGGATTCTTTCTCCCAAACCTCTCATTCTCAGAGACAGCTGGTTGCTGAAAGAGCCCCCCAGGAGAAAACAAATTACATAGGTGGAGCGTTAGAAGGGGAGGTCCCTGGAACACAGTGTTTACCTGTGGGGCTACCACACCCAGTCACACAATGTGTGCACCGAGCCACCTTAGGACAATACAGCACCATCGATACACACAGAGACAGAGGCCCTAAGACCTGGCAGTTTGGGGTGGCTTTCTCCAGGCCATCAGATCAGGTCCTCCCCAAGTAAGGGCCTAAAATGTTGGAGGTGTCTACATGGTGGTGTTGGAGCTGACCTAACATAATAGGGTTGGCATGCAGCCAAATAAAATCCCANACTGGAAGGGGGTCACCTCACTGTAAAAGGAGGACACCAAGGCCTGCCAGGCAGAGCCTACTCAAGGACACTGGGCAAGACAGTTGCAGAGCTAGGGTGAGGACCCAGGTTTCCTGCCTCTTGTACCATGGCCTTCTCTGCTAATTCTCCCATGAGATCATCATCATAAAAACTCCACAGAAAGTTAGAGAACACCTATCTTTTCCTACTGTGACCTTTGCTGTCACCTAGGGTATGCTGCCACCGGGTGGGGACATGGTGACTGAGTACTGTTTCCCTCGGCCAGTTTGGGTTTATTGAAAAAGACTTCTCCCAGGGCCAGGCTAGAAGTTGAAAGTACTCACGCAGTCCCGTGGATTCCATCCGGGAGGCAGTGTTGACAGTGTCCCCAAATAGGCAGTACCTAGGCATGGTGAGACCCACAACACCTGCCACGCAGGGCCCTGAAATCCAAATGTGCCCAGGGAGCTCCAGGAGGCCAGACAGAGGTCCCAGCATCAGCCTCCTGGTGCCACCACACCACCTTTTGTGTGTCCTGATCACACTNTCTGGAGTCAATGGTAACACCAAGGGAGGCAGTGCATGTGCTGGACCCAGCCATGTGGGAGACAGGGNAACAGTAACCAGTACTGTGGTGAGGGAAGTGACCCGGAGAGGTGATAGTTGACCTCTGTCTTGAAATGAGGATGGATGGGAAGGAGACGGCAGGTTCGAAGGCCTGGAAAACTACAGCTGAGTGTGGGTGAAGAGCTAGTGGAAAGCCACAGAGGGGAGGCTGGAGAGGTCAGTGAGGGCTTTGGGGCTACAGGGGGCCTCCACTCTGCACTTGATCCTGCAGGAGGGAGCCCAGAGGGGAGGGGCCATAGAAACCCTGCTCTGAGGCCTTGCCCACACCCAGGTCAGCAGACATTTAGTTGCTCTCATGTCTATAGGAGATTTCTGCCTCTTTTAGCAGACTAATGGCTTCTCCATGTGGAATCAGATGCCCTTGACCAGACCGTAAGGGCAGAACATCTCAAACCAAGTNAAGTTGTGAATCTGAGTGTCAGACCCTTTGGCATAAGGTAGCCAAGGGTCACAAAGCTTTGCAGGCAGTGTCTGGATGCCAGAGGCTCAGATNCAGTCCCTGGGGTTGACCCACCACCCCGGGAGTTCTGAGAGGCCTGGCTGCGGCCCCCAGCCCTCTGCCTACCTGAATGCAAACCAGCCCTGACACGGATGGGCACATCGGGTGCATGCCTCATCCGGAAGTTGCCTGCATAGCTGAGTATGTCCAGGGCCATGTTGGCGATCTCAGCCGCGTGTCGACTCCCATTGCGCCGAGGGAGCCCAGATGCCACCATGTAGGCGTCTCCGATGGTCTCTACCTGCAAATGACAATCTCTTGTTGGAACAGCCTGTTCCACACCCAAACCTACGTGCCACCAATCAGGACCCCCCAGCTACCCAGCCCCAGATCTCACACACTCCGCAGCCTCTGCCAGACTTCCAGGCCCAGGCACTCAGCACTGAGCCATGAGTTTCAGGTGGCCTCTGCCTATAAGGCAGATGGCAGGTCTGTCTGTCTCTGATAGCAGACCCAAGGAGCAGTGTGCTTGAGAACGCAATAGCCAGCCAGGGCCTCATCTGAAGAGGGNACCTATCAGGGACAGTCTGGTGTCCCGACGCTGTTGCCTTCCATGGATACTGGGAAGAAAGTGGGTTCTAGGGCAGCCTGGAGCAGTCTGTGATCCTTGCACTCATGAGGCTGAGGCAGGAGGATTGCTGCAAGTTTGAGGCCAGCAATCCTTGTGCTATCTAGTAAGACCTTGACTCAAAAGAAGGAGGGGTGGGGGGAAGCTTGAAATGTCTCAGTGGGTCAGGGTGCATGTAGCTGAGCTTGAGTTTGGTCCCCTAAACCCTCACAGTGGAAGGAGAGGACGTTGGTCCTCTGTTCTCCACCCACATGCGCACAAACACATACACACATACACACTCTCTTTCTTATACACACACACACACACACACACACACACACACACACACACACACTAAAAAGGAGAAGGGGATAAAGGAAAGAAAGTTCTGGAACCAGACAGACCACCAGGTTCCACCCCAGCTTTGCCGCTTGCACAGGCAGAGGGCTTCCCTTGCAGCCACAGCTTCCTCTCTGTGAGCCGTGAGTGGAATGCGTTGACAAAGCCTCACAGAGCCCCTGCCAATCTCAGGACCCGAGGCTGGTGTGATGCCCCCTCCACTGCACCCCTCTATTGTCAGAACTGTTTGTTCCTTGGGACACTCCCCTGCCACACCCCACATCAGCCGTGTACCCTGGCTCCTACCAGCTGGCCCTCCCACAGCCCAGTACTTCAGAGCTCAGCCCAGCCACACGCTGGCCCTCACAGAGGTGATGTGCCCAGAGATGCCTGGTGATGAGCAGCCACCTGCAAGTGAGGCTGTGACTGCTTGTGATGTATGTGCTTCCTTCAGAGGGCTGGGGTGTGGGGCGGTTACAGCAGAGGAGAGACAAAATCGAGGGCTGAATTCTACTGAGCATGCTAGCAGAGTCTAACTGTGCCACTGACTCACTGTGTGACCTCAATGAAGGATCTTGCCCTCTCTGAGCCTCACTGGTGTTAAGGGCTAAATTGCCCTACCAAGGGCTAAATGAGGCATGCCGTAAAGACCTTCAGGCGAAGCGAAGCTCTCGGTACTTGCTCAGCATGCATGCTTCTTCCTTCCAGGTTTTCTGTGGAAGCCTGGGAGTAGGGAAGAGCTGGCAGTCAGCCAGGGCTGGCATTATGTTGTGACTGGGTGAAAGACAGCACTTTCTCTCCTAATCATCAGAATAGTCCTGAGCCACAGGCACTTCGACCCTGCCTCCCTCACAGGAGCTTCAGGCTCAGAGGGCNGGCAAGCTTCAGGCTGTTTAATAGCTTAGATGGCCAGGGCCTCACACCTCCACACCCCAGGCCAAGCTGGGTAATCACACCCTTGTCCTCGTCTCTTATACACATCTAGATGTGTATAAGAGACAGCCCTCCCCCCCACCCCCACACATGCAGGAAGTGTTTGTTTGAATGGCTGCTTTTCAGACCAGAGAAGATTTAAAGCCTGTAACTGGATCCTGCTGCCGATGGGGGGGAAACCAAGGCAGATGGTGGGAGTGATGAGAGACGCATCACACATCACAGGGACTGGGCCTGCTNGTCCCCACATCTGGAGGGGTGTGCAGGCCTTGTTTGATTTCACTTCCCTCTGCCGGGAAGATGCAGGCCTCTTGGCCAGAGTTCAGAGCACAGCCAAGGCGTGATTCAGAGCTGGGAGGGACACGTGTGAGAAAAGATTAGCAGAGGCAGGAGAGACAGGCCAGGGTGACTCAGGGCGGATCAAAGCACAGGGGGGCTCAGGGAGACACCTGTGGGACCCACAGGAGGCTGGGGTGTGGGCCGCCAGACACCACTTGGAGCCGCAGAGTCCTCCCCAGAGGCAGAGGGGGAGGGGAGTCTGAGGACTCCAGTGGCAGTGGCAAAGGCCTCTGTGGGTCACCCACTGTACTGTGTGCAGGGGCTAGTGCCTATGGTAGCCTGTAGATGCTCCGTTCCTCCTGGCTCTGCTTCTGTCTGTCTGCCCCAGGCAGGCCTTCTTCCTCTCTGGGACTCAGGAGAAAGTCACCAAGTTCTATCAAGGGGAACTTTGAGAGTGCCAACCAGAGCACCTCACCATGTCTGGGAGGCCAGGGAGCAAATGGGAGACTGGAAGGATGGCTAACAGGAGCAGGCAGAGAAGAAAGAGGTGGATTGACCAGAAAGAGGAAGGAGCAAGTGAGAAGGTCTGGTGGTGTGGGACTCGAACACTCAGAGAAATGTGGAGGTCCACAGAGAAGGAGCGGTGGCAAATGCACTCAGAGAAGAGGAGGGTCAATTCCAGAGAGCTTGGGGGCCACTGTGACCTGCCACTTTATCCCAAGAGGATCTACATCATGAGGAGAGTGGCGTCCTACAAGGGGCTGAGGACCAAATTGCAANTTCAAGCCTCAGGTTCACATAAGCTACCACACCTCTGCCATCTCATCTGTAAGTCAGGGGGCCCAGCACTTTCCTCACAAAGCCCTTAACACAGCATCCTGTATACAGTGGGTGTTGCGTAAGTGCTGGGACAGACACTACAAAGAATGCAAATAGCATTATGCTTGCCTGCTCCATCCCCCNACTCCTTCCAGCATCTGCCCCTGCCCTATCCCCCAAGGGCCCTGGCTCAAAGGAGTTGCTGGACTACATACGGGGATAAAAGCCAACAGGGTATGAGTGTGATGACACCTGGACCCCCATCCCCACATTCTCTGTCACATTGGGAGCTGCCCTGGGGCACCAGCTCCTAGACCAACATAGGAGGTAGGGTTGCAGGAGGCAGGGGTGTGGGAAGCAGGGTTGCAGGAGGCAGGGGTGTGAGAGGCTGGGTTGCAGGAGGCAGGGGTGTGGGAAGCAGGGTTGCAGGAGGCAGGGGTGTGAGAGGCTGGGTTGCAGGAGGCAGGGGTGTGGGGGACAGGGTTGCAGGAGGGTCCCTACAGCACAGTGGAGCTGCAGAGGAATGAATCAATGAGCTATTTGCTCTCCCAATCACAGCTGACACACACTTCTATGTCCTCTGTGAANTGCCAGGATGGAGGTTGTCTGATCCACAGATAAGGAAACAGACCCAGAGAGGGGAAAATATTTGGCCAACTCATTTGGCCATGCTGGAACCAAACTCAGGATCCAGAGACACATCAGAAACAGGTCATAGAAGGTCTTGGTGCCTCTGTCAATACCCCTGATGCCTGTCTCCCCACAGCTACTGATGGCCCATTTTGTGTCCAGCCACAGTGACTCATCTAGAATTCCCTACTCAGCCCTCTCAAGTCTCAGGTGCTTGCTTGCTTGTGGTCCCCCATGGCCTGCTGAAGTGGCCTCACCCAAGCTGAATGGTGTTGGAGAGAAGTCTCCTCTTTTGGGAAGCCCTCTCTACCCTCCTCACACCTGCTCCTCACTCCCTAGTCTTCTCTCATTGTCACGGTCACAGGCGCTATTGTCATCTTCCACCTGCAGGACTGAGAGCTCCTGCAAAGTGGGGACCAGAGCTGGCTTGTCTCTATACCCATGTTCCAAGCACAAAAGGGCCTGCCCATGAAAATATTAAAGGCTAAACAGACAGACCATGGACATGTGNACATTGTGAACAAATAAACTCAAATGATACACTCTCCATCCCTCCTTGGATCCACATTCCTGCAATGTGGCTACAATGGCTCCCATCCACATCTGGTGTTGCCATATTGTCTTCCTTGGCCAACAGAATTTGTCAAGAAAAGCAGTGTGGCAATCCTAGGCTAGAGCTCAAGAAGGCAGCATGCTTCTGCCCTCTCTCAGAACCCAGCCATGTGTGTGAACCATCTCAGAGAGACTACAGGCCAGAGATGAATCCCTCAAGTCAAGGTTCCAGAGATGCAGAAAACCAAGCTAAGCACATAAAGATTTCTACCCTGCCTGCAGCTAGCCAGAGATGTGTGTGAGTCTAGGAGTGTCTTCCAGCTCATTCTGAGGCTTGTATCAAACCNTTTCGTTGTACACTACCGGCCTTTGAGATTATTCATTACACAGCAATAGTTAACTGATGCAAATGCACAAGTATGTGGATGGAAACAAATTTGTGGTGCTCAGTTGCAGAGGGAGGAAGAGAAAGTGAGTCTCCAGTTGTCCTCACCTTATACACATCGTGGCTGTCCAGAACAGCATCAAACAGTGTGTAGAGGTCATTGAGGAAACCCACCACCTCAATGGGCTCACTCAAGGCTGAGATAGTGGTGAAGCCCACGATGTCACTGAAATAGATGGTGACCTGGTCAAAGTACTCTGGCTCCACAGTTGTCCCCATCTTTAGAGCATTGGCAACAGACCTGAAAGGATGGGAGGGGTTAGGTGAGGACCTTGTTTTTACAGTTGGGAGGCTGGGGATATGGTAGAGAGGAAGTTCCTGGTTGGCAGATGTGCTGTGGGATGTCCTTCTGTACGCTGTGATTATGTGTTTCTCTCATTGGTTGATAACAAAGTTGTTTTGGCCTATAGCCAGGCAGAATAAGGCTGGGCAGGAAAGCCAAACAGAGATACAGGGAGAAGAAGGACGGAGTCAGGGAAACACCACTCGGCTGAGGAAGCAAGACCTGTAGAAAATGAGGTAACAAGNCATGAACCACGTGGCAAAGCATAGATAAGAAATATGGGTTAATTTAAATGTAAGAGTTAGCTAGTAACAAGCCTGAGCTATTGACCAAACATTTATAATTAACATAAGCCTCTGAGTGGTAATTTGGGAATTGACTATGGAACAGGATGAGGCAGAGAAAAGCCTCTCATTACATCTGTGTGCCAGCCATGCTGTACAGACCTGCCCTGACTTTCTTGGCAGTGAGCTCGGAGCACTGTGGCCACTCCTTGCTCCCAAGGTGTGGGCAGTAGGAGCTCAACACTAGTCTACGTAGCTCAGTGCCCAGTGCGTGGGGAAAGGCTAGAGAAAGAAGTTAGATAAATGGGAAGAAATGAGGCTGGGGTGGGGGTATAATCCAGTTAGTTAAGGTGCTGTGCAAGAGTGAGGACCTGAGTTTGATTCCCAGAACACACGTAAAAGTCCAGGATGGTATGCGTGCTTGTAATGCCAGCACTGAGGAGGCAGAGACCAGAAGACCCCTGGGGTTGCCTGTCAGCCGAGTCAAATTGCAGACCATGAAGAGAGAGACTCTATCTCAAAAAACCAACATGGAAGGTATTCTAAGAAATGACACATGATGTTGACCTCTGACCTCACACACGTGCACTCAAGCACCAAAACACGTGTAGGGGCACGGAGCTGTTTGTGCTTACAGACATTCACTAGGGGAACCTAGAATGTCAAGCACACAGGGTTGTTCCTTCAAGGAAAAGAATACAAACCCTGTTTTCCACCCAGAAGGCTGGAGCAGACATGCTTTCTAGCCTGGTGACCTTTGTGCAATCTATGTGGCCAGAGCTGGTACCTGACCCTCCCCCAGGCCCTTCTCCTCAAACTGTCTTCCTCAGTCACAATATAGAACCCATCTTTATGGAAGGNGTCACAGGCACTTTACAAAGAGTTTCAACATAGTCAGGTGTGATCTTAGCTTATTTTGTTCCTCGAGGGATTTAGGCGTGCTTTGTTGTGCATTCNGGATTAAGTTAATCATTGCAAGAATAGTTTTTCACCAGACTGTGCTATGTCTGAAGTGAACAATTCGGAGTCAGNCTCCCGAAGTTTGAACCAATGCTGACTCTTGAGTAGTGTTGCACCAAACTGCCTTCTTGCCTCCAGTGGCTGGTTGCTCTGATGCTTGAAAAGGTCACAGAGACCCCCATAACTGTTGCCCTGTGTGGGGCTATTTCTTATCCCTTGTGGTAAAATTTTCCAAGGCATTGGGTCCTTGGCTGTTGACTGATTAAAGTGGGAACAGAGAATTGTAAAACATTCCTTATCATCAGGATATAAAGAAATACAGAAAAAGCAGTCTTTTAAGTCAACTATAATAATCTAATGTCCTTGAGGAATCATAGCAGGAGTGGGGAGCTCTGGCTGGAGGCCGCCCATTGTTTTCATAACAGTATTTATGCCCCTCAAATCATGTAACAGTCAAAAGTTATTCTTTGTTGGTTTTATTTTTTTAATGAATTACAAAAAGAAGGGAATTCCAAGGACTAGCTGGAGGTTCTGTATGTCCTAGCTGTAATTGTTCCTGTACTAGAAGATGGGCCCATTTTAATTTTCCCCACAAAAGGTCACGCCATACTGGCAAATCCATACTGGGTCAATTTCTCCCTTGATTCTGGGGTTGGGGGTTGTCCCCTGGGAGTCTAAAGGCTTACCCATCCTTGTCAGTTTTGGATCACTATTTCTTACCTCAGTGTTTTCCCTTTTTGCATCTTAGGACAAGGCAAGGGGCTGGGGCATGGTTGGAGCTTGGCGCCTCAAGGTGGACATGAGGGGCCAGGGACAGCCTCAAGGGTAGCTCCTTAGTGACACTGCCACCACTTGAGCAAGAGTGGGAGCCACTCAGCCCCTCATCAAGCCTCGGCCTTGCTGAAATGTGTTTGGAGGGTCCTCCTCTTTATTATGGTCCTCTTAAAGAGGGCCCAAGAAATACATTACTGCAGTCCAGATCGCAAAATAACTGTTTTTATCCCCCTTGGTTCTTGTTCAGGAAACCAAGGATTGAATTTTACAGTCACTTGTACAAAGTCGCAGAGCTGCTGCTCTGAATATTTTGCTACCCTGGATTTTTAACAGACACCTCAATAATCGTATAAAATGCTTTGCCTTAGAGGACTGAGAAGAATCCATGTTATTTCACTCTCTCACTTACGGTTGTACGGTTGAGACTCCTTGGGTGAGAGGATCAAACTCCTACTCTACTTCTAGTTAAAGAAAAAGAAAATCTTAATTTCTCTGAGGGTCGAGCCCCACATGTTGGGCATCTGTTGAGAGAGTCTCTGGGACCTTTGTGGGCAGCAGGGGTCTAGGGAGAGCCCCTAGAGGCAGGAAGGCAGTTTGGTGCACCACCACTCAGGAGTCAGCATTGGTTCAAACCTCGGGAGACTGACTCNGAGTTGTTCGCTTCAGGCATATTTAAGCACAACACAGTCTGGTGAAAAACTATTCTTGCAATGATTAACTCAATCGTGCATGCACAACAAAGCATGCCTAAATCTCTTTGAGGAACAAAATAAGCTAAGTACGGATCAGACCTGACTATGTTGAAACTCTGTAAAGTGCATGTGACACCTTCCATAAAGATGGGTTCTATATTGTGACTGAGGAAGACAGTTTGAGGAGAAGGGTTTCGGGGAGGTCAGGCACCAGCTCTGGCCACATAGATTGCACAAAGGTCACCAGGCTAGAAAGCATGTCTGCTCCAGCCTTCTGGGTGGAAAACGGGGTTTGTATTCTTTTCCTTGAAGGAACAACGCTGTGTGCTTGACATTCTAGGTTCCCCTCGTGCAATGGTTCTCAGCATGTGGGTTGTGACACTTTCACAGGGGTCACCTAAGACCATGGGAAAACACAGGTATTTATATAATGATTCTTAACAGTTGCAAAATTACAGACTTGAAGTAGCAACAAAAATAATTTTATGGTTGGGGGTCACCACAACATGAAGAACTGTATTAAAGGCGTTAGGAAGGTTGAGAACCACTTCCCTAGTGCGTGTCTGTGAGCACAAAGACCTTTGTGCCCCCCAAGCACATGCATGTGCACACACAGTAAGTAGGAATGAATTGGAGTCTGGGTTCTCTGAGCACTTCTCGAGTTCTAGAGCCCTGGAGGAAAGTAGACTAGAGGCACACTCACATCCCCAGGAGTAGACTAGAGGCACACTCGCATCCCCAGGAGTAGACTAGAGGCACACTCGCATCCCCAGGAGTAGACTAGAGGCACACTCGCATCCCCAGGCACTCACGGAGGGAGCATCTGTGAGAGCAGCCTTTCTGTCTTCCGCCTCTCCAGTTCCAGCTCCTCAGTCCGCTCCTGGACCAGGCCCTCCAGGCTTTGGGAATACCTCTCCAGCATCCGCAGCATGGAGTCAGCAACACTCGTCTTCTTGCCTTGGTTGATGCTTTTGAACTGAAGAGAGAACAAGGTCTCAGTTTCACTCCTAAGGATCAGTGCCTCCTGCCCCACAGCAGAACCCCGCCTGGGGAGATGGCTTGAAGTGGAGGCAGATACGTGANTGAGCAGGACACAGGGGCTCAGAGGGATGTGGGGGAACCTCTGCATGGGGTGGGTAAGTAGGACCAGAAGCTTAGCAGAGGAATTTGTGTCCAGACAAGCATTATCATCGACATACAGCTAGATTACANGTGGTCTCACAGTACCTTTGTAGGCAGGATACTCTGTGTTCTTCTCAAAGGCAGGTAGATGGATGGAGTCATTATGGATGAGTGAATGGATGGTTGGGGCATGATGAGTGGATGGATGGATGAGTGATGGATAAGTGATGAATGAATGGGCAGATAGACAGATGGACAGACGGATGGATGGACAGAAGGATGAACAAATGGATAAGTAGAATATATAAAATTCCATTTTACTTCTACCTCTCTAAATATCTGAGGGCATTAGGACCAAAGGAAACTAAAGATTAAGAAAATAAAGGTTAAATCCAGGAGTGAGGTTTCCATGTAGAAATTGATCATTGTTTAGAGACAAGCTTCTTAGCAACCAAACCAAAACGGAAACATAGATCACACAATCCACCAACNCCCACGCAGACCACAGAGGATTAAACCCATTGTTCTAAAGAAACACAACTACTGCCACTGCCAAGCAGAGAGAAGCCTCTTTTGAGTCTTCATATCAGGACACTGTGGCCATAAATGACACCTCTTTCCAGCCCTCACATAAGGAGGCTAAGAGAACAGGGGAGGTTAGTTACCCAAAGCAGCAGGTGAAAGTTGGCACCGCTGGTTGAGCCCTTCTGACCCAGCCCTCCCTGATGTGTGATGCAATCCCACCTTCATCATGCCAAGCACAGTGGGTGTCCATGCAGCCTTCTTTGCCACAGGCCTCAGACAGGGGCCTTTCTCACAGTTNCCCTTCACTCAGAACCAGTGCCTCCTCCCCTGGCTTTCTAGCTAGGATGACTTCTATCCTCCCCAGGAAGAGGGCAGCATGGTGTTTTAGGAACCTTTTGCTCGTTCCGACTCTTCTACCCTCCCCCATCATTGTGACCCTTAGAGCTTGTTAACCCTGGATTCCATCCATGGTCATCTGTGAAGTGGGTGCTACCCATGATGCTACAGTGTGCATAGGGCTATGTGCCAATGTCCCACGGAGCCCTGCTGGTTGTCTCTGTCTGCCAGGCTGCTTCTGTCCTTCCTCACCTGCCCCTTGGACCTGTTGAACTTCACCTTGGTAACTCAGTGCTGTGGCTGGCAACTAGGAGACCAGAACAGGATGCAGAGCTGTGTCCCTGGGTTTGCTAGGTTGGCCCTGGAGGAGAGCTACCCTGCTCAGTCAGGNCCACACAGCCCTGAGGACTTGTGCAGGCTTGCCTCAGCCCTCCCACTGCAGTCCCAAAGCAGGTTAGGGGGACCCCAGAGCTCATCTAATTTCCTCCTCACTGACTTGGGAACCAAGGCTGTCTCCATAGTCACTAAAGGCTCCTCTGCTCTGGGGCTAGGAGGCCTGGGTCCTGGGTGAGGCTCCCCAACAGCTCTTCAGACACACAGCCAGGTCACCTGGTCAGGTCCCTTGGGAACTTGTCTCTGCAAAGACCNTGGCAATGTGCTTCAGAGGGTAGCCTTGAAGATGGAGTGACTGAATAAAGGCTGGNCACTCAGGATAGCGCTGGCAAACACAGCACTNTCTCTATGACTGTCTTCCTCAGAGTGGAGCTGCTGGCCTGTGTCCCATGACTACCCATCATTTCCGGGCCCTGGAAAGGCATGAGGCTGGCACAGGGCCAAGCCAGGCCTGTGGACAGGAGTGCTTATAAACACCTGCGCCTCTGGGGAGCACTAACCTGTGTGTGGATCTGGTCCAAGCTTGGCCTGTCATCTGGATCTTCCTCCCAGCACTGCTGCATCAGCTGGATGCACTCACGGGGGCCCTGGTCAGGGGACACCAGTGGCCGGCACAGGGGAGGGGGAGAGGCCACCTTCTGGATGACCTCTGCAGAAAACCCATGATACCTTGGGTCAAGATGCCCTGAGGGATTATGGGAGGGGTCTTGTGGTAGGGCAGGGAAGGGGGAATTGGGCCCTAGGGATGCTCCCAGGACTTTCTATGTCTCCTGCACAGCTGGTCAGTGCACACAGCCTTGCTNTTCTCCTGGGTCTGCCATAGCCAGAGGAAGGGTCTCAGACTTGGGCCAGGAGAGCTCTCTTTCAGTTCCAAATCTGCTACCACTCTCTATGGCAAAGAAGATGGTAGTCCTTTCAGCCTCAGTCTCCTCATCTGTGAAATGGGGTCAGAGGGCCTCCTCTTGAGGGGTGTTGAGGGAGGAGGTGGGGAAACTAGTGCCTAGCACCTGGCAGGCTCTCCCCAAGGCTGCTATTCTATCACTGGCGAGTCCCACCCTTGTGGTTGAAACCTGACAGCACAGCTCTCCATACCCGTCTCAACACCCAGAGACTANATTGCTACTCACAAGAGTGACACAAATACGGCCCTCATCATCCTGCTCTACTAGGTGAGGCCCATACATCAAGGCCACAGAGCCCAGTGCTCTAGCTCTCTGGTTCTGCCACTCTATGCCTTAGTCCCACACCCCATCCCAGAAAACCGCCTCTGACAAAGCCAAGAGTTGATCAAGACTNAGAAGAAGAGGGGCTGGACTCTGCACTCAGGCTCTGAGCTCTCAGATCAACATAGGACTTCGGTCATCCGTGTACGTTCTGTACAGGTTGGGCCATAGCAGGGTAACCTTGAGAAGGCCTGGGACCCTCTCCTCATGGAGCCTGTGAGGAGAGGCCTCTTCCTCTACAGTCCCTACTCCCCACCCTAGGTTGGCCACCTTGTTGGGGATAGTGAGAGGTCACTGTCTCTTTATGGTTTTGGGTAGGTGTTTGATTGTTTGAGACAAGGTCTCTCCCAGGATGGCCTCAAACTTATTATATACCCAAAGATGATCTTAGATTTCTGATNCCCATGCATCCCAAGTGTTGACCCTAGGGATGCTCCTACGGGCATGTGCCACCATACCTGNTTGTACTATGCCAAGGTTCAAACCCAGGGCTTTGTTCATGCTAAGCTAGCGCTCTACTGAGTGCTACATCCCAGCTCCATCCCTAGCCTTGATTGTTGTCTTTTTGAAACAGGGCAGTCCACGGCTTGTCTGAAACTCACAANGCAGCTCAGGCTGTACTCAAACTCCTATCCTCTTGCCTCTGCTTCCAGAATGCTGAAGTTACAGGTCTGTGCTACCACACACTGGTTATTAANGTCCAACATTACAAACAGGTAAACTGAGGCTCATAGGGTGAAGCGGTGTGTGTGGGGACCTATACAGGCCAGTAAAAAGCAGACATGACAGCCGGCTTGATTTCCACTCAGCCTGTCTAGAGGGTCCCAGGCTCAGGCATCAGACTCCAAGGGCCTCAGACCACAGGCACTGAGAGACTGAGTGCTTACAAAGAAGTGCATGCAGATGGAAGTGATATAGAGCATGCACACACAGGCAGCTGTGTTTTAAAGGCATGCCGATTGCATTGTGATGAATGAAATGTAAATCCGTTTCAAAGCTTCGCTGATTTCTGAATAGCATCTGTCATCGGGTGTTTCTGCAGTCAGCAGATAGTAAAAGCTGAAGACAGGGTGGAGGCTCCAGCATTCTGTGTGTGTGGGGGGGTGTTAGGGAGAGGGTTTGGGGGGTGCATGTGCACGGACGGCACGCATGTCGAGGCCAGAGATCGATGTTGAGTGTCTCTCTTAATCGACCTCCATCTTATTTTTAAAGACAGGCTAAACTGTCTGGCCAGCAGTCTCCAGGGCTCTTCCTGTCTCTCCCTCCCTGGTGCTGTACCACCACACCCAGATTTTCATNTGGGTGCTGGGGATCCAAACTTGGGTCCTCATGATTGCATGGCAAGCGCTTTACTGACTGAGCCATCCTCCCAGACCTGAGTTTCTTCGAGGAGAATCTTCTGAGAATCTTCGAGGAGAAAAACTGCAAGCATGATAACGACAATGGCCCTAGGCTGGTCCCTAGCTCCTCTTGCTGTGCCAGGCCTACTGTTCACACCCACTGCATCTCTGTTCTCAACAGTGGTGGCTTCTGTATAGAAGGCTGCTCACCTGGTCCCTAAGAATGCCATGCCTGGATGAGACCACCGTCCAAACCCCACTCCCCTCCTTGAGAAGTCCCTGCCCTGCTTTGAGCATCACTTAAATCTTCTCTGAACAAGGCTCATCAGTCANCTCCCAGGGCATCNGATGGAACACTACAGAGATTGCCTTGGAACCCACAAAGGGCCCTATGCACACAGGCATCCTCCAAAATGTTGGATACAGGAGAGAATGTGAGGCTCCCATTAGCCCATCCCCAAACCACCCAGATAGATTTTACTGAGCAACTACCATGTTTTAGGCCCTGGATTCAGAGTGCAAAGTTGCACACAGAGTGGCTTTGTGAGGCAGGCACCCTGGTGCCCATTTTACAGATAAGAGAACTGAGGCTTAGACCAAAAAAGGTTTTACTCAAAATTGTGGGGCAAATGGTTGTGGAAGCGGCTTTAGGCCTAAGCTCTGCATCCTGCACTTTCCAAGGCTGGAGAAAGCACATCCCACAAAGCAGCAGGCTTGGACTGAGCCCTATCCCTGATCCCTGCACCCAAAGGCTGATATCCTACGTGGAGCGCCTTACCTGGAAACACGGCTTGCGAACCCATCTGGGTGGTCTTTNTTTTCCACAGCAGGCAGATGTGAGGCATGGAGACCAAATGGCCCCCGAAGTCTGTTATCTTGCCCCTCCCTGACCTCTTAAACCCAGGCCTGAAATGGGCAGGACTTTGGTGGAGGAAGGGAAAGTCAGACCTCTATCAAGAGCTCAACTGTGCCTCTGTCCCACCTTTCTGACTGAGGTACCCTGAAAATCTGTAGGACAGATATCTAGGGTGGCAGGGGACAACTGCAGGAGCAGTCTGGGGTCCAGGGAGCCCTGACAGAGGGGCATATGTACCTTCTGCTGAGAGTCCCCAGGAGCAGTAGGGTGGGCCTTGGGTAAGTACCTCCTGCAGGATGATGCCCAGACTGAAGACATCACCTTTGAAGCTGGCCTTCCCAGAGCCCCGCAACAGCTCAGGAGCCGTCCATAGAAGCTCTGCAATCACAGGAAAGGGTCTCCTGGTTCCTTCTCTGCACCTGAGAGGACCTAGGTTAAGAGCCTCAGATTCTTCCAGATCAGAAAACCCACCAATTCCAGGTCCAGAAACTGTGGGGCACTGGAGACCTTCCCCTCCCCTTGCTTCGCAAACACCAATATATATCACCCTACTGGTGGCCCCCTGCCACCAAGCCGGACCTTCTGGGGCTGGCTGCGGCCTAGGAGAACAATGAGATTCCAGAAATTCTTCATAACCGTGGTCAGTGATCTTGAGCACAAAACGACTGTCCACCACACAGTTCCTGGACTTGAGGCGCCCGTGGGGGAGATGCCGATGGTGCAAATGCCGCATACCCTGGGAGGGGACATAGTGGGTCATCGAGGAGTGAGGAGGACCATGGAATGTCCACAGGACCCAGAGGCCCTCTGGNCTCAACTCATTTTTTGCATTGTCAGATTTCAGATCTTGGAGTTACAGACAGTTGCTAGCTGCCATGTGGATACTAGGATTGAACCCGGGTCCTCTGGAAGGGCAGTCAGCACTCCTAACTGCTGAGCCATCTCTCCAGCCCAACATTATCAGATTCGAAAGCTGTGGGAAATCTGAGCATGTCCCATCTCCCACCCCTCCTCTTAACTCTTCACTCCTGGGGAGGCTCTCACTCTGATCAGATCAGACAGCAGGGAGGCCTTGAAGGTCCAGTCTAGCCTCAGGGCCTCATTCCGCAGCAGGTCCTCCAGGCTGCCACAGGAGCAGTACTCCAGCACCATCGCACTAAACTCAGGGCCCACAAAAAGGCCCAGGAAGGTAGTAACATTCTCATGCCGCATCTCCCGCATCTGCAGAGGCAAAGACACCTTCGAGGCCTCTGGGGACCCTTCATCAAGGCCCTGGGATAGATAGATGAGTAATGGGGTGCGTGGATGGTGTGAACTGGTAGGTGAATGGATGGGCAGATGGACAAGGGGGTAAGTGGGTAGTTAGATAGATGGGCCAATAGGTGAGTGGATAGTTGAATGGATGGCCTGATGGGTAGATAAATATAGATGTATAGGGATTGGATGAGTGACTAGGTGGGTGGATGATCAGATAGACACATTGATGGATAAATGGATAGATGGGCAGAAGAGTGAATGAATGAATGAACAAATGAATGGAAACATCAAGGATGGATGCGTGGAGGAGCTGTAGGTACCTCCACAGAGTCAGATCTGGGTTTGTTTCTCAACCTGACTGAAGCCATTGATCTGAACACTATTGTTCCCCGAAGCCCACAGGATTGTAGGAGGATGGAAAGCAGAAGGGCATCTTCTTACAGTGAAGGAAAGCAACCTCCCCAACAGAGAGCCCAGCCTGGACAGATCGAACCCTTGTCTGGCAAGGCCTTCTTCACAAAGATGGCTCAGAACTCAACTTCATGGGGAGGAATGCCTGCATGTTCTCCCTCCCTGAGTCTGGAGAGACCAGTAGACAGCCTTTAGAGTATAAGGAAGAAGTCAGATCCCCCGAGGGTCAGTCCTCACCTGCCCTACCCATTGAGCGAAGCTCTTCAGGCCCCCTGGACCAAGAAACCACACAGTTTTCTTAAAAGATCCCAATAATAAATATTTTAAGCTTTGCACATCTCTGTCACAAAAACACTCCTGCCACTGTGGTGGGAAAGCAGCTAGAGAAAATACACAAAAGAGAGACTGTGACTGTGTCCCAACTTATTTATAAAAGCAAGCAGTGGGTCAGTTGTGACCTACAGGCCACGGCTTGCCAACTTCTGACAGCTGAGCACCATAGACCGATCTCCGCCCATCACAAAACTGGACAGAACCGCCCAACTGAGTCCTAACCAAATTTCTTACAAAAGTGTAAGTAAAAGCATCGTTGTTTTTGGCCATTGCATTTTAGAGTTATTGTTATACACCAGCAGATAGCCAGAATGGCACAGTAAAGGCTCTGAGAAGTTCTGTGACTACCCCCCAAGCAACATTCAAATTTGGTTGACCCCCCACATAAGACCTTTCTTTCTTAGAGAAGCTGCTCACACTGGCCACAAGGGAGATGCCTACGTGCCCCCAGCCACTTAATCTCCTTCTCACACTGGTTACAGGGAAATGACTAACTGCCCCTGTAACTTATTCTCTCTGAATTTCATTTCAGATAGCTGATGCTAGTTATAATAAAAAAATAACAAAAGTCACAGTTTGATGAAATTCCCCACTTCTCAAAGGCATGCCACTTGCCAGGGACAGTTGTAGGTTGTGCTATACATATCCTGCCCTCCTCACAACTCTGCCTTACAGGGAAGCCAGGTATCCCACAGAGGCAGGACACCAGGAGGTCTTCCTGGGCTCTGCCCTCCCTCTCATGTGCCTCTTTGATGGTGATAATCTTGGGGGAAGGTGCTTATGTAGTCCATGACAGTGACTGAAGCTCCCTCAGGAAAGAGAACCCCTTCTCCTAAGCCCAGAACTCTGCCCTTCATATGAGTAAACAACAGATGCAGGGATGGATACAGGGAGGCAGACATAGGCTGAGGACCCTTGGTGGTACCCAGATTCCATTGCTGGGGAGGAAGAGCTGTGCCAGACAGTTATGGAGAGGCTTATGTTGGAATGTTGACATGGCTTGAGGGATGCTGGTATGTGTGATAGTGACCACGACGATGGCTATGATGAGATGCTGTCACTAGGCAGTGATAACAATGAAAGCAATGACTCTCTTGGGCCAGAAACATGCTCAGGGAGTAGAGAACAATCCAGACTAGTGAGGGTATCTTGAGCACGTGCTTCTCTAGCCCCCTGCACCCCTCCATCCATGGTCCTACCTTCCTCAGGAGGCTGAGGCTGCTTGGCCGCAGCTCAGGAGCCATGCCTGCTTCAAACTTCTTCAGCCACACCCAATCTCCCTGTTTTAAGCAAAACAAGAGTTTGAGTCAGCTGGTGGTGATGCACACCTTTAATCCCAGCACTGGGGAGGCAGAGGCAGGCAGAGTTCTGTGAGTTTGAGACCCTGTCTCTTATACACATCTAGATGTGTATAAGAGACAGCTTCTGTGTTCTGAACTGGGCATAGCCTGGTCAATGGGAGCAGTAAGCAGACTTTTTGTGAGACTCAGGGAGGTCCAGGGCCAGGCGCTGGCTGGTGGACCTGGGGCCCACTCCTCACTTTACCTCCCTGGAGCCCTGTGACCTGGGTAGGTAACTTCTAGTCTGAGCCTCGACTTCCAACTCTGCAAAACAAGGCAGCCAACAGATGAAGACTGAAAAGGTCCAGCTAGGAAGCAGGTTCTGGCTGGAGGCCAGCTTCACCATGAAGGGTTCAGGCACCTGGGATACCCAAGCTGTGACTAGGGGTTCCAGAAGAGACATGAGAGAAGGGCAGGAGAGGACGAGGCCCAGCTCTCAGTGTGGTCCCAGCCCTCTGCTCTGGTCTCTGGTAGGTTACCTCGGCACAGCCTCACCTGCAGCCTGTTGGCTATTGTGTTTAATACATCATTAAAGCCTTCTTTTGGTAGGAAAAGGAAAAGGTGGGGTGGTCCGGGCGAAAAGGTGGAAAAGAAGCAACAAGAGCCTTGCGCTGCTCCCCATGGAAACAATTAGCCAAGCTCAGTTGCCATGGCAGCCATAGGCAAAGAACTATACATTAGTAAGTAGTTGAACTTGAGACTAACGACATCTGAAAAATGGCTGTGTTTTCAGCAGCTATAATCTTGCTTGTCTGACCTTTGACTCCGTAGATTCCCTGTTGGCTGGAGGCCCAGCTTCTACCTGGAGGTACCTGTGGCTGGGTACTGCCTTCACCCTGGGTTTTAGGGACTATAGGGGTATCACTGCTTGAGCAGGTGGGGGATCTGGACCAAGGCCAAAGCCAAGTAGCTGAGGCTGTGATTCCCAAAGTCAGCCCATGAACCATGCTGGTGGGAGCTAGGTGTCCTGGTTCCCCTTTCTGGGGCTGCTNTCCATGCGGTAGTGGAACCAGGAAAGTCCCAACAGAAGGGGACCTCGGAAACCAAAGACTGTATCTTTGATTGGCTTCTTCCAAACTGGTCACAGCCTTCCAGGCCTGGTGTGGGGTGGTGACAGCCCTCACCTGGTACAGGGCGACATTGGTATGCTCCAGGAGGGCTGGTAGGCTCCTTGCTGACCCCTGGATCACCGACCTTGGGCTCCCACCTTCCACCACGCTTCTTGACTCACTGCCACTGTCCACATGCAGCCTCTAGGACAGGTGCTGGGGTGGTCAAGAGGCCAGACCCAGCCTGCCCCTCTGCCTACCTGCCCACCCTGCCCAGTCTGCTCACCCACCTGCCAGCTGGGGGTCCGCTGGAGAAAGGTAAGATCCTGCTCTGTCAGCAGGATCCGATGGGGGCCCCGCACCAGCTGCAGCTGCTGGAGGCCTAACCTGGAAGTGAGAGACAGTAGGGCCTCAGTCAGGCTATTGGCCCTGCCTCTGACCCAGCACCCACCTCCTAGTCTACCCACATCTCCTTCAGTGCCAGCTTCAGGGCTGGTGGGCATCAAGTACTGTCTATGTAGAGCCCATTGGCCTTGGGCTCAGGTCTGCAACTTCCCAGGACCTGATGGGCCTGCTGGTGCATAGACCAGTTTCCTTGAGGCCTTGTTAGAGGAGATATGGCCTCCAGATACGGCTGAGGCTCTGGAGCATCTGAATTCAGGCATATAGAGGGGAGAAGTGTTTGCAAAGGTGAGGGATCCCTGAGATGGACCTGGCTAGCCCCTCACTGTACAAACAAGAGCCTGAAGCTCAGAGGCAGACTCTCATCCAGCATCATAGGCTTCTTCCTCAAGCCTCACACAGACCTCTCAGGAGACAGCTAGGGCTCCTGGCTNTTCTTGGGTGAAGCTAAGAGACAGAAAGGAGGCAGTGGGTCCTGAGATCAGGAAGAGAGGCTGAGGAAAGTCCCTGTAGGTTGCCAATTGAGGCCTCATAAGACAGGGACACAGAAAGCCCGAGCCAGGTCCATCAGCCTCACCTGATGAGATAAGCAAGGACTCCACCAACCAGTGCCAGGACACAGGCCAGTGTCAGAGTCAGGAGGCCACCCGGGGACTGCATACCTGTGCAGGGAAAGACAGGTGTCATTAAAGCCGTGACCATCCCCTCGAAGCCCTGCTGCTACCTTCTCCAGTCCCTGTGAGGTCTCTAGCCATCCCTGCCTGTCCCAGGCTGAAGCCCCTGGAGGGTCTGACCTGGCTTTGTCTTCAAGACTGTCAGTGGGAGAACAGGGTCTTTGTTCTGTTCTCTCCTTCTGAGAGTGAGCAGTGGTGGAACAGGAGGCGGGAATCATAATTTGTAGAAGAAAAGAGGGGCAGATGAGCAGGTGAGGGCTTCAGCGCCTCCCTCCCCAGAAGCCTTCTTGGTATTCACATTCAGTCTAGAAGATGGATGATCCCGCCTAGCTGGGCAGGCTGCTATGAACATGATACTCAGGGGAGGAGCTGATGTGTAAGGACCATGGAAGCAGGGGATGTGGCTCAGTGCTAAAGTGTTTGCTTATGATAAATANACACAGTACAGAGCAGATGTGGTCAAGCAAGTTGAGTTGGCACTGGGGTCATGAATACCAGCATTCCTGTCAAGGGAGGCCTGTTGGGGTGGTATGTGTCTGGGAAGGTGCAGGAGTTGCTGTGCCTGCAGATTAGGGCTGGAAGAACAGGGTTGTCCGAGCCTGGGGCAAAAGGAGGCACAGAAAGTTTGAGGCAGAACAGGGACATATCCAAGCCTGGTGAACCTGTCACTGCTGTCATAGTGATCATGTGTACATTAGGGAATGTGCTTGTACATATGTGACTGTGCACATGTGTGTGCNCTTCTCTGTGTTTGTAGTCATATGCATTGTAAAGGATGATAGCCAGAATGGATGACAGACATCAGAACTGNGTGGGCCTTTTGCCCTGTACTCCCCAGTGGACATGAAGAAAATGAATCCTGTACTTGGAGTCAGCAGATTTGGATTCAGCACGAGNTCAGCCACTGACCTCTTGTGTGACTCTGGCAAGTCACCAAGGCTTTCTGAACTTCAATTCTTTAATGGTGTCTATGTGGGGAATGGCTTACTCACAAGGCTGTGGGACATTTAGGAGATTTAGGGGGCATCTCTAGTCCTGATCTTCTAAGGGAGGCCTTGCTGGCCTCCTAGTGTTTCTCAGCTACTGGTCAAGCCTCCCATGAAAGGTCATAGCTTTTCTTTATGTTTGCTCTTGCTCCCTTTGTAAGGTTATCCACATAGAGAGTTTTAGTGAAGAATGGGTAAGTAAACAGATGGAAAGATAAGATAGGTAGACTGATGGATGGGTGTGTGTGGGNGTAGATGGGTGAATAGGTGGGTTGGTGGTAGATGGATGGAAGGATAGGTAGGCCAGTGAGAAGATGGATGGATCAATAGATGGATTGGCATGTGGATGGATGGATGGATGGATGGATGGATGGATGGATGGATGGATAGACAGATGGATGGAAGGAAGGATAGGTGTTTGGATGGTTGGAGAGATGAATGGCTAGACAGATGAGAGCTTACTGGGTGGACAGTGAATTACCTCTTATGCATAGTGTGTTGAGGTCAAACCAGCAGCTGGCATCGTGGGCTGGAGGACTTCCTCCAGGAAAGTGTATAGCCTTTCCCAGGGGCTGCACCTGCCATGTGCTTGTGTCCAGAATGTGGGTGGGAACCAACTGGCTTCCTTCACCATCTGTGTCCAGGATGACATATTGGGCTAGTCTTCTGCCTTTCCCATCTGTTCGGATTCTCTGGCTAAAACCAGCCACATCAAGAGCTCTTATGTGGTCCCCTAAGTGAGCCCCCGAGAGCCCTGCTCCATGGTTCTCAGAGCGGTTCAGGGCATGGGCCAGCAGGATGACAGCATCATAGATAGTTCCAAAGAGTGGGGACACCTGTGAAAGAGAAAGTCCTGCATCCTATCACCCTAGACATCTCAGAGGCCTGCAGGATTGTTTAGACTGTCGTTCTCTTCCCCAAACAGTCCACTCTTTGGTCACACATTACCCCAGCCCCACTGAGCAGCCTCATCGCCTCCATGATGGCCACCACTACTGTTCTTCCTCTAACTCAAATGTATCTCAGGCATCTCAAACCTTCCAAAAGTAAAACTCTGGGTTCTAGTATGTTCTACCTCATTGNTCTTTGTTCAGGTCCTCATCTGAATGCTTCCCGATCCCTCAGAGCTCCACTCAAGAGTCATCTCCTCATGGAGGCCTTCTTGGTCCATCCTGTCTCCATTGTCCATTCCTCTATTCCAACCTCTCTCCATCCCTTAATCCTTGTCTACTTTCTTGGCAGAACCATCATTGTTTGAATTTGTTTATCTTCTTTCTTGGTTATCGTTTGTGTTCCCCAATAGAATGAAGCTTGTCTTTTTTATCACCAGGTCCCTGACACCTGACATGGTGGCACATGAGAGACTCAATTCACATCTTTGAAAGATGAATAGCCTTCATCTGCACCTGCATCCCTGTCACCACCTCAAGCCTCTGCTATTTTTCTTCATTATGAAGCAGGCATTGGAGTTCAGCTGAGTCCTAGAAGCCAAAACCAAGCCAGCAGCCACACCCCGCCACTAACACTTTCTAGATTCACACTGGTGACCTCAGAAAATCCACTTCCAACACCTTCTTCTTTTAGTCTTCACAGCCCACTAGAGAGATTTGAGTCAAGAGAAGTGGAGTGTCATAAGAGAAAGAGCAGATGGAAATTAAAATTACGGGCACTGAGTACACTGTCACTGGAAATAGATAAATGTATATGTATTTGTATATGTATATGTATGTATGTATGATAGATAGATAGATAGATAGATAGATAGATAGATAGATAGATAGATAGATAGATAGATAGATGGCACAAATCAACGCCTATGGGCTAGGCAGACAGACACAGGTCATGTGACCACAGTGGGGTGGGGATGGCTAGCCTGGTGGGTCCCTAGCCCAGGCTGGGAAGGCCTGTAATGGATAAAGTGTGCACACATACTGGCTCAGGGCCCCACCTTCCAGGCTGAAGAGAACCCGACACACCCACCTGCTCTGGCTCCAGGTGGGAAGTAGCCCCTCCACTCATCCTTGTAGCAGTGAAGGCATGGTTCTCAGGACCAGACTCCAGGCTGATAGTGAGTACTGCGTCGTAGGCCTCCTGAAAGGGCCCATGCNCATCCAGGGCCAGGTAGGAACGGTTGCGGTAGGGCAGAGCAAAGAGCAGAGTGTCGTAGGGCAGGAAGACCAGACTCCCATCTGTCAGGCCCTCCTTCCAAGCGCAGCGCAGCAGAGTGCTCTGTTCCAGGCCCCCCAGCAGTGCCGAGTGCATGCACAGCACCACAACTGGGAGTGAATACGGCAGGGTCACCTTTGCACATCAGCCCTTGCTAGAAACCCAAATCCAGAAGCCCTCAGAGCTCCTTAAAACCTGTGGTCACACTTCTAGCCCCAGCCCCCAGCATCCTGGGTATGAGTGAAATTTGACCTCAATCTGACCCCATAGTAATTATGGCTGAGGCCACCAAATCTAGGTGAAAAAAAAAAATCCTCTCAATGGNGGATACNCTTGCATTAAGATGACCCTTCTGACCTTCCACTCCAGTGTGCCACACAGCACCTGCGCCAGCTTCTCATCCATCCCACCCCTCAGGCCCTGATAATTAATTGCTGATAAGTGTGGACAGCTTTCCATGGCTTTCCCCACATGCCCTTACATTTAGTCATTCACTACTACATGTGGTGATATACACGCATGTATAATGTGTAATGCCAGCACTCAGAATAGTTCTATTGAAAAGCACACAACATTGGAAAGAAAGAACATTGAAAGCACAGAAAGGTTTTGGGGGTTTGCCAGAGGCCACACAGCTACTAGGGCCAGCATGGAATTCCTACAGTGCCCCTCACCATTCTGCCTCCTGCATATGAATCTCAGCATCATGGCTGGAACTCAGTTCCCTGACACACGAGCTGAGGCATGGTCTCATGGGTTCCTTAGCTTCTCCCACATTGCTCCAGCCAAGAGGAATCAAACTGTCCCTTATCTTCCTTGGCCATGAGGTGTCTTCCCAGCACTCCTTGCACTAACTGGCACTTGTGTCTAAGATGCCCCTCCCTCATGTCCATTCTGCAGTTGACTTCTCATTCATTGTTCGGTCCTACCCTAATGTCACCTCCCCTGGGAAACCTCCTTCACATCCAAACAGGTCATCTCCTTTGGATTCTGTTCCTTCTCCAGTTTCAGGCTCTAGCCTCTGAGACCTAGCCTGTTGCTGCCCCATCCCCAGAGCTCAGCCGGAGGGTCCATTTCACAAAACTGAGTATTCAAATGTTGAGTCAGGCATCTCCAACAAGGAGAGGCAGAACGTTTAGTCCCACTCATAAAGACTAACCATGACAGTGTGGGCCTGGGCTTGAGATTTCTGAGAGTGAAGAGACATCTTGGTTGTTGGGTTATTAGTAGCAACTCATGTATCTGCTGCCAGAATCAGCTACGTGGAAGTAATATGGGGACCAGGACACTGAAATGTGGATGGAATGGCACCTCAGTTCTGCTACAATCTAGGCTCACCTGAACATTGCAGATGCTTCTACTGAAATAAAAGGGGTAGTAAAAAAAAAAATCCAGCCAATGACCTAATATCTGATGCATAAGTCCCACCATCAAAACACAAGAAACATGAGAAACCAAGGCAATGTGACTGAAAATCAGTAATCACACAGGNAGGGCCCACAAAGAGAACAGAGTAGATGAAATTCCAAATGGAGAGTTCAAAAGAATGATTGTAAGAATGTTCAAAAGAATCAAAGAGGCTGCAAAAAAAATTGCCGGATGAGCTAAAAGAGGACACAAATAAACAGCAAATGGAATAAGTCAGTGCATGCTATGAAAAGGGGACTCAATACAGAGAAATCCTGGAGAAGGGCTAGTGGGTAAAGATGCTTGCCGCCCGATGATGCAGATCTGACAGCCTGTGCTCAGTCCCCACAACACATGTGTGTACCATGGCATGGACCTCCACATGCTCGCACCATACACATCATCATTATCAATTTAAAGAGAAACACTGAAAAAGTCAAGTTCAAATATTGGAAGTGAATAGTTCAATAACTCAAACAGAAACTTAGTGGAACTCCTCAGAACAGAATGAATCAAGTGTAAGACAGAGAATATCCGGTCTTGAAGTCAAAGTACATGATTTCAAATATCAGACTACGGTGAAGATAATAAGAAAGTATGAATGGAACACATGAGATCAATTCAGTGCCAGGACCAAATCTGAGAGTCATGGACACAGAAGAAGGAGAATTTCAAGTTAAATGCATAGGAAATACATTTAATAAGAAGAGCAGAAAATTTCCTAAATCTATGGGCTATCCAGATACAAGAGGCATTTAGAATGCCAAACAGACAAGACACCCCCATATCATATTGTAGTTAAAACACTGACTATACAGAACAGACATACCCACCTAATATTATAGTTAGAACACTGAATATACAGAACAAAGTGTATGTTGACAGCTGAAATAGAGAAGCACCAAGTCACATCTGGAACAGGTCTATCATAATAATAGCAGATTTCTCAAGAAAAATTCTAAAAGCTAAGACGTGGTGGACAGTAGTTCAATCCCTGAAAGATAATTTACTGAGAACATGGATTACTATCCCCAGAAAAGCTATCCTTCATATCATCCTTCTATGTAAAATAGAAGTAAAGACATTCATGACCACTGGGCTAGCATGACAGACAAATGAGAAAGATAAACACATCCATGAGGACACAAGAAAGAATAAATTACACTAGAAAAATATATAAGCAATTTAGGATTGGGAAAGTATCAAATATTACAACAATAACAAAGTTACAGAAAAGAATGCCTACATTTCAATAAAAATCCTGAATGTTAACAGTTGCAATTCCTCAATTGAAAGACATAGAGTAACAGATTAGATTAAAAAAAAAAATGACCCATCTATGTGTTATCTTGAAGAAACACACCTCACTGATAAAGACAGCCTTTTGGTGAAAGGGTAATAAAAGATATTCCAAGTTAATGGAACTAGAAAGCATGCAAGTGTAGCAACTCTAATATCTAGCTAAATAGACTTCAAATTTTAAAAAGTCATAAAAGATAAAGAAAATCAGTATATTTGGTTAAANGAATGATATATTATGAGGATACTGCAAATATGAACATATATGCACCAAACATTGATACACCCAATTTCATAAAACAAATCATACTGGATGCAAAGGCGCTGATTGATCTTAACACAGTAACAGTGGATGACTAATTTGCTGCATTTGGGGACACAAAGCAACTCTTAACAAATTAAAAAAAAACTGAAATAATTTTATCTATTCTATCTGATAACAATGTAATAAAACTATAAATCAATAGCAAGAGAAAGTACACCAACTGGAGATTGAACTACACAGTACTGAATGATTAACGGATCATCAAAGAATTTGGAGGGTGAATTTTTAAATACCTAGAATCAAGTGAAAATGAAAACACAACAGATCAGAGCCTGTGGGATATAATGAAAGTAGCTCTAAGAGCTACATAGATACATACATACCTGTGCATGTGTGCACAGGTACACACACACACACACACACACACACACACATATTCTATTCTCTGCTCTTAGAAAAATTTTCATTACTTGACCAATCAAGTGTACATTTTTTTCTACTTAACTCATCCTTACCTTAGTTTTGCATTTTGACCAAGATCTATAGGAAAGGTAGATAAGAAGAACAGAAAAAGAAGGCATTGGTTGTCATGTGGATAATAACATGCTCCTCTATCTGAGTAACAGATTATTTTTATAGGAATTCAGGAAATTGTCATTNCACATATTCTATTTCATTTCGTCCTCAATTCTATTCTTTTTATTCTCCCCTATTTATTTATTTATTTATTTATTTGTTTGTTTGTTTGTTTTATTTATGATGCTGTCCATGATTAGATCTTTGTTATACTCCTGGAACTTTCATTTCAAAGGCAAACAACCAGAATGCCCTGGGCTTCACAACCAACATTGAACCAGAGGTTACGATCCTGTGGATCTGCCTGAACTACTGTATGACAAGTTCCTTGCTCTCTCTGGGCAGCCAAAGGAAGCCTTCAGCAAGGATAGCTAACTGGGTTGTTGTCAGGATACCTGACAAGTGCTCAGCCCAGTTGATATTGACAGGGCCTCTTTGTGGCCATGTGAAGTCCAAGCTGCCTACAGCAGGGAGGGACCCAGACATACTTACTTTTCAGACCACGCACACTGTGGAGTTGCTTGAAAACCTCCATGGCCTCCTTCTCTCCGGGTCCCAAAGAGGTCACCAGTCCAATGGACAGCCCATGGGCCCTGAAAGCTGTGGCCAGCTGCTGGGCTGTGGCTACCCAGATGTCCTGGTGAGAGGACACGATGGCCAAGCGAGCCCAGCCAAAGTGCCTCATGACAGACAGTAGCACATGGGCAGCAGAAGGCAATGTGGGCACCAACTCACCTCCTCCCTCTGGAGCCCCACAGGCCCAGGAGAAGAGGGACTTGCCCCAGCCTTGGACCAGCAGGGCTGCTGCTGGGCAGTATCCAGGATTGACAGGGCCCACAAAAGCAGCCACTGTGTTCTTGTGGGCCACAAATGTGGCCAGGGCATGAGGGGTATCACAGCCTGTGGGGAGGACCTTGAAATCCAGCTGTGAGCCCAGCAGCAGTGAGGCATCCTGGTTGACTTGATCTACAGCCAGCTGGGTAGCCGTGCTGGGGAGTGCCTGGGCAAAGATGGGGTCACAGTCCCAGGGACCCAGCACCCCAAGGGTGAAGGTCTCTCTTGCCCATGCTGGCAGGGAAAGGGAGTCAACCCACAGAAAGATACCCCAAAATACCACAGAGAGAACTGACATGGAAGAGGCTGTCTTCAGATGACTGACAGTGAGCCCCCATGGGCTCTGGCAAGGCAGGCAGGTCTTCCTGTGTGGTGTTATCCAGTCCTGGCATTCAAGGTGCAGGCCCTGCTGTGGTCCTGGGGGAGGAGTGTGGATAAGCCTTGCTGTCTAGCCTTTCTGCCATTTCTCATATTGGTACATAAGATACTTGGAGCCATGATCTGAAGGACTCCCTAGGACTGGCTCAGAGCTGTGATATAATAGCTGAGTCCCAGGCTGGAGCTCAAACAGGACATTGCCTACAGAAATAACATTGAGATCTAACCCCTTGCTTCCCCCAACCCGAGACTAGCCTCCAAGGCTGTCTGAGCCTTGTCTTCCNCCTCTGAAAATATGGACTACAAAACTGCTCAGAAGTCTTACTGTGGTGACGAAATGGCATCATGGACAGCATTTGACATAATGCCAGTGCTCAGGGACTCAATGTCCTATCTCTTTTACCCCTGTGATAGCTGTTTCTTCTCTCACTCATCTTTAGGAGGACCAAACTCTCCCTGCCCTGTCACTGTTCTCTACATGCCTAGCTTCACTCAAAGGTCCTGGCTGCTGAGTCCAGGGCCCTGGGAGCAAAGCACATGTGCCAAGTGCTGTAGCTTCACATGCTGGGTGTGTCCAAGAGAATTGGAGCCACAGTGTTCACACTGCACATGTGTGTTCCATTCCTGGCATCTTTCACAGACCTGCCTGGACCAAATGGCCTCTCTACCCCACTGCATAGAGGAAGAAACTAGAGGAACTGGCACAGAGTTAGTAGAAAGATAGGGTATAACCCAAGTCCATTCAGCTCCTCTTCAACACCAAACATGACCTTTTCAACCAGGATGCTTGGACTTCCCTCTGAGTACACTTGTCTTGTCCTACAAAGCATCAGTAAGATTCCTCAACCTAAAGCCCTGCTGGCCAGACTCAGTGTCTCAATAATTCTGTAGCCAGTGGCCTGTAGGGACTCACAAAGAGCTGAAGAGCCTAACAGGTCAGCTTCAGAATAAGGCATTGGCTGGATTTCACCTGAGCTCTGTGTCTGATTCATGGCACGGAATCCACATCCCTTGTCATTCCCCTTTATTTACTGTTGGAGGCTCTGGGTACCACCTTGAAGCCCTTCTTGGCCTCTGCTGAAAACCTGCTATAGCCTCTCCTCCATCCACAGGCCTCAGCTATCTTTCTGTCCACACAATTTATGTAGTCACATTGAGAACCCCAAGAAGGAAGAAGATCTGTTCTGGCCCCCAGGAAACTGGCAGNTGAGTAGGGAGGCAGATCTCAGCCAAGGGAAGAGTTAGCTCTGAGTTTGGGCCATAGACAGAGGATGAGTGGAGATGAGCAGAGGCAGTGAGGGCTTCCTAGAGGAGACAGCGCTCACTTTAACCCCACACTTGGAGATGTGGCTCAAGAGAAGGGAAGGTTTTCTTTGAATGTCATCAAAAGGGGTCTGGGTAGGGCAGCTCTTTAGAAATCATGTTTGATGCTGAGAGAGAAGAGCCTCGGAACCATATAGAAGACTTATGTACTAGCTCCTAACCTTGGGCTAGACACTGAGGTTCTTTGAGCCTCAGTTTCCCAACCTGCAAAATGAAAGTGCAAATAGTTACCTGGTGGACTGTGGGAACTAGAATGTGTCGTGTGTATGGTGGGGATGAGCACTTGCTACATGGAGTCATCTCTCCTCTTCCTCACTATCCCCCCCCCATCTTCAGATCTTTGCAGGGAGGCAGAAGATGCAAAGAGAGCTGAGCAGCAAGGAGGTAGCAGGCTGAGTCTCAGCTTCATGNGAGGCCTCAGACACTCCATCTGTGGAGTTTCCAGTGTGTAGGGCCAACACTTTGCCCTGCCCACTGAAGCCTACAATACTCTGCTTCTCCAGTTCAGGGCTGGAGGATGAAAGGCTGTTCTCCTGTTTGCCTCTGAGCCCTGTGGACCCAGCTGCCCCTGTTGTGATGCTCAAAGTGGCCTCCTAACATCCAGTTGAGATCCACCCACCCTTGGGGCTACAGGATGAGCTCTGGCCATATAGTGTCTTTGCCTGTCTCTAGCTGAGAATCAAAACATGTGCCTTCATCAGTCAAAGTGGCAGTCACTTCCTTCACAGTCTGTTTCCCAAATCGTCCCTGACTCAGAGTTTGCTGGGGCCTTCAAGGAGACTATTAACTTTCATTTTTGTTTTATTTTTTTTTAAGATTTATTGATTTATTATGTATACAGAAGAGGGCTCCAGATCTCATTACAGATGGTTGTGAGCCACCATGTGGTTGCTGGGAATTGAACTCAGGACCTCTGGAAGAGCAGTCAGTGCTCTTAACCTCTGAGCCATCTCTCCAGCCCCTTAACTCTCATTTTTAGAGGAGGAAATTGATTCTGGATAGATAGTGACTTGTCCAAGGTCTCACAAAAGGTGGGACCAAATCAGAACCAGAATTTAGCCTCCAACTTTCCAGCCAAAGACAAATCAATACCTACCATATCCTCATGCTCTCTCTCTCTCTCTCTCTCTCTCTCTCTCTCTCTCTCTCTCTCCCCGTTAGCAATATATATGTTCTCTCTCTGCTGAACTTCATATAGAGCATACGACCATCTGTGTCATTAGTATTTCCATGTATGCTGTGACACACCAAGCAAACAACATTTATGATGATATAAAGCAAAAGTCTGCATCCCAACAATATAGTTTAAAATAGGAATGGAAGCATGACAGCAAAGACAAACAGGAAGATTGAAATGAGTTTNGGAGCATCAGAGCCTTAAGGATGTAGATGCCTAACTTGACCCCTCTGTGTCCAGATGGGGACACTGAAGCTCAGAGAGGAGGCCTCACTTTGGTCCTGAAAAACANTGGTAGGACAGACCCCTGATCTGAGATCCTGCTGGTCAGACTCAGTGCCTCAAGAATCCTGCAGTCAATGGCCTGCAGAGACACACAGGGGGCTCACAACATTAGCAGGCCATTTGTAGGACTCGGTAGGGGCAGCCTTTCACTACAGCTCCAGCCCTGATTTGTAGCACACAGTCCTGACCTTTCTGTGCCCTGGTTTTCTCAACTGTGCAGAGAGCTCAGTGTGCATCTTAAGTCTCTAAACACCCATCAGCACTGATGTTCCATGTGCTAGTAGAACACCTAGAGACAGGAATCTCTGTCTCTGAGCTTAGCGGTGTTCTCCTCCAAATATTCCCCTCATGGGTGTAAGTTCCTTTAGTCCCTCTGTAATGACCACAATAGCTGAAAGGACCGCTCTAAAAAATGAATTTTTTTAGAATTGGAGATGGCCTTAGGGTTAGCCATTGCTTGGTTTATGAGGCCAAGCACATGGAGTTAAAGGCTCCCATCAGAGCCCTGGAACTCAGACATGGAGAAGCCTTTGTCTGCATGAAGACACCAAACCAGAAAGAGTGACAGCAGCCTACAGGACAAGGATGGAGAATTCCTATCAGCCCAGGGTCACCCCCCTGACCCCCAGCCTTCTCTTTAGGGCATGCTCCCAGCATACTCACCTTCCATGGTGGGCCTTTAGAGTGGACACTGCATCCTTGTCAGTCCTGAGTTCTCACACNGGGACCTCAGAGGCCACACTTCCTGAGCACTCTCTGACCTGGGGCCTCCTGTTTTCAATGCAGTAGCCCTTGGTGCCTTGGTACCGTTGCTGTTGTCTGACGGTTTCCTGAGACTCCTGCCTGGGGAGTTCCTCAGATATGGCTCATTCCCTCTCTGTCCCCCTTAGGAACCCAGAGAAACCATTTGGAAAATTGAATCTGCTCAGACCGCAGAGCTCTGGGGAGCCACATCAGAAGGGAAGGGAGAGTTGAGGATGGGAGGGAGAGAAGGGAAGAAGGATCTTCAGCACTGTGGACAGCTCCGGTCACGCTCTAGCACCCAGGAGGCAGGGAGTCTGGACAAGTCCCAGAACCCAGCATCAATAAGGATCCACAAGGCCAAGCACAATCCATTCTACTCACAGACGCACTGTTATTACTTTCATTTTTAAAGATAAACCAAGTCTGGCCCANAGAGTTNGGTCACTTGATAGGGTGCAGAACCAGTAAATGGCATGGCTGACTGGTTGCAGCTTCAGGCTTCTGCTTATTACATCATGCTGGTCATGAATGAGACAGTTTTTCTACCCTCCTTTGGTGTGGATAAGACCTAAGTCCAGTGGACTTACCTACATNGCTCCTCCACCTGCTCCCTCTTACCTGGGCAACCAGCTTTTCTTGAGGACGCTGTGACTGCTCAGGGCTGGCACCATGCCCCACCTCACCCCTTAGGCAACCTTGTCAAGTGGAAATGTGTTTGTTTTCTTTGTCACCTTATTCATCCAACTGGAACTTACTAAGCACTCATTCCTCAGTTCTGCCATGGAGTGAGTCAAAGCCACTTCCCCCTCCCTCAATTATACTCCCAGTTCCTGCCACTTTCCCCAAACTCATCTATCTTCTAGGCATTGCCCTAGATAACTGAGCCCCATCATCATCGGGAAAGAACAAAGATTTCCGCTCTTCACAGACTTTTTCTATCAGGNACAGGGAGGGGCACAGGAGTCAACAAATAATAAAGTAGGTAGATGTCATTTTACTGCTGAAAAGTGACAGATGTTATAAAGTGAGTCAAAGAACGTCAACAACCATAGACATAACTCAGCAGAAAAGTTTTATATTATTACGCAGTCTTTAGCATGATTTTAACAGTCAAGAAAGAGAAGATATGTCATAAGTTAATTTGGGCTGTGTATTTTTATATAGCCCCAATATTACTCTGGGAGTGCTTCAGAGCCCCTGTTGATGTGCCAGATATGGGCCCATTGNCTCTCATATCCATTCTCTGACCCCTCAGCAGGCTAAGCTCAGAGAGAGGAGCAAGGGCGGAAAGCTGGAACTCTGCATTCACTGCAGGGGCTAACTCAGAAACTCCCAGCATCCTTTGTCACATCCTTCTGGCTAGTTTCAGCCAATAGGAGAAACTCACAGACAACAGGAGGACAGAGAAAGGGAGNCACTGGGAAATTCTCCCCCTCACTCTCTAGGTGTGTTTTGAGCTCATTATACTCTTCTTTCTATTTCTGTGTGTATTTGAAAGTTTTCATAATTTAAAGTAATAATATCAACAAACTATGTAGGGATATGAATTTTACCATACACTCCTCAAGCACCAATAGTTTAGTTTATTTTCTTACACAGCACTTTAAAAAATCCTGAATTATTTTTTCTTCTCTCTCTCTCTCTCTCTCTCTCTCTCTCTCTCTCTCAATTTGGTTTCTCAAGATAGGGTTTCTCTGTGTAGCCCTGGCTGTCCTGGAACTCACTCTGTAGACCAGGCTGGCTTTGAACTCAGAGATCCACCTGCTTCTACCTCTCTAGTGCTGGGATTAAAGGTGTGCACTACCGCCACCCAGCCCTGAATTATATTTGTCTATGTCACATCATGTATTTCCACAGTCAGTATTATCCCACAGGTTCCATAGGCCCTAAGTCTGAACACAGGTTAGCTGGAGACTTCTGCTTTGTGTCTGACTGGCTGCAATCAAGGAGCCAGGCCTGGGTCTCATGTGGAGACACAATCAGGGAAAGATCTGTTTCCTAGCTCCCTTGGCCGTGAACTGTGGGATCTACTTGCTTCATCAAAGCCAGCAACAGAGAGTCGGCTGGCTAGCCAACCTAACAGAGTATAATGTTAATTGATCTAATAATACCATCTCTGCCATGTTCTTTGTTTGGAAGCCAGTGACAAGTAGCCCCTCACTCATGGGAAGTGGGAATTGCATGAGGCAGGCATCAGGCTGCATTATCCCAGTCTGTTCACCNCATGCTTGTGATAGCAGAGGAAAGTGACAGCCCCAAGACGTTCAAAGATAAGGCATTTTCTTCAGGAAGCAGAATCAGGAATTGAACTAGGGGCNGGGTCTCACTTCATCACCACCCGCAGTTCTGCTAGGGGACAGCATAGCTGCCTCCCCACTGCCCTGATTTCTTCTTTCTCCTTCCTGCTCCATGCTCCANGCGGGGTGTGTCCNTTACCTGAGCCTATCTGTTAAGGAAGTCCCCTGGAGTCCCTTCTTACTGCAGGACTGACAGCGGCCTGCAACAGCTCTGCTCTTACATGGCTGCTTGGAATGAAGATGACTTGTGGTCCAACAGGGTGACTTTCAGTCAGACACTAGAGGCCACTTGACCTCACTGGGGATAAGACAGTTTTTAATAGAAGGAACAATATTGTCATAGGGCTGTGGAAACTTCCAGGTGGATGAAACAAAGTTTCCTTCCTGAAGGATCTGAGTCTAGTCCTTACAAGGTGGCCATTAGCCAGGACTGTAGGGCAAGGCAATTCTTGGNGCTAACATACTGTATTCTTACCATAGCCCTTGTTGCCCCCTATGGGGCACTAACAAAATTCCCCTGTAAAAATTGGAATCTGTCACTTGGGCTTATGTAGTAGCTCCCTTCTTGGATTGACCCTGGGTCCTGAGGAGTCCATATGGCCAGGGGTAGGTCCAACCCACTTCATCAGAAGAACCTCTGCACCCTCTAGAGTGGTGATTCTCAACCTGTGGGTCGCAACCCCCTTGAGGTCAAAATACCTTTTTANAGGGGCAACCTGAGATCATTGGAAAACACAGATATTTACATTGGATTCCTAACAGTAGCAAAATTAGAATTGTGAAGTAGCAATGCAGATGATTTTACAGTTGAGGGTCACCGCAACATGAGGAACTGTATTAAAGGGTCNCAGCATCAGGAAGGTTGAGAACCACTGCTAAGGATCAAGGTGCTCCAGAACCCCAAGTCCAAGATGACAGAAATGGGCAACAAATGAACAGCGACCCTCCTACAGCACGTCTGTGCGATGGAGTGAAAGACCCCCCNACTGCCTCCATCTTCACTCCTTGGCTCCTGGCCCATTGTACAATACTGTCCCCANTTGACACTATCATAGTCCCCAGCANNCCCTTTCTCTGTNCCATCAGNCAGATGCTGGGTGATGGATGAGGTGAAGCTGCCAGCGAGCTCCCTGCTTCTGTGCCCTGCAGTAAAATGCCTCCTCCAGTCAGGGGCGTCATTGGACACTGGTAAAAGATGGGGTGGTCTGTGTGACTGCAATCCNGGCTTCAGCAAAAGCACTGGAGGTGAGGGAAACAGACACATGTGCTGTTCAACTTCAAACTCTTGTATGGAAAGGGATCGTCTGAGGGAGAGATCTGATAGAATCAATCTCCAGGTAGCTGGCTGATACCCTCCCCACAACAAGAACTGTTGCTCAGCAGCGACCTCTGCTGCTGGCCTCTTGGACACACAGCAGTGGCATAGCCATAATAGAAGTNCATGCTGTCATGTGTAAGCTACATTCTGGCTGTCAAGGCTACTTCCACTTATTGATGGAATCCTAGGGTGTAGGAGAAGCGGCTGACTGACAGCCAAGGCCATCTTGTATACCTAAGTGCTAAGGACATGCACATACACACACAGACATGTGCACACACAATAATAATAAATTGCATTAAATTTAGTGCATGCTCTGGTGCCTCAGGTCTGTTTCTTCAGTAGTTCATCAGGTGCCCTCCTACAACAGCCAAAATGATGAGGCTGGTCAAGATGTTGCAAGCTTTTCAGGAGGCCTTGGTCTGTAGTGTTGGACTTCCCAGACATGTGCTGTGACCTTGCAGAACGCCTCCTTCCATTTCCTCTCTGAAAAGCATTCCAGTGTGCCCTTCCTTGAAGTGGATGTGGATGACTGTCAGGACATTGCTGCAAACAGTGAAGTCAAGTGCATGCTGACCTTCCAGTCTCCTAAACAGGTCAAANGGTGGCTCACTTTTTCTGGAACTAAGAGGGAAAAGCTAGAAGCCACTGTTAATGAATTTGCNTCATCACGTCCTGAAAATGCAAAACCAGCCACCAGGTAGTTAAAACCTATTGTTTTCCTAATTTGTGAAAAAGTATGAAGTACAGAAATTTATACCCAACTGCCGTCTGACTGTAAATGACAATGAAATTTTTTTT
>LZPO01008022.1:222871-262059 GCA_001675575.1 Neotoma lepida
TCTCTCCTCTCTCTCTCATCTCTATCTCTTCATTAAGACACCCCTGGGTTCCTGGGCCCCAACAGCTCTGGCCACTGTCACACCTCCCTGAACATGGGATAAAGTCACACAGAAATATGTTCCCCACATCCAGCCAACTGAAGCAGGCCCTCTGCCAGGCCATGGGGACCTCTTAGGACTTAATCTGCCACCTCCACACCAGGCTTAGACAGGGCTGCACACTTAGACCCCTTGCCTGCAGCTCTGCCTGCTTGGCCTGAGGTCATAGCTGTCCTGAGGTGAGGCAGTTGATATCACCATCTTCTCATAATTAAGACTCCTGTTCCCTTTTCGCCTCTGGGTCATCTCAGGGGTCTGGAGGTTGTCCCTTTCTAACCCACAAAACATTCTAATTACACTCAGTTACACCCCCTTCTCTGACCACACTGCTGTCCCACCCAGTCATGACTTTCTGTCATGCCTCCCCTCCAACACTTTCAGAGGGTGGCTGTGTCTGCCACCAGCTGGGAATATGCATCCTGTAAGTGGGTCTGGCTCCCTCACAGCAATCAGGGATCAATTTTNCCAGCTTTTATTCCCAGGAACCCCTAAGACGTCAGGTAGTTCTCATTGTGTACCTGTTCAAAAGCCTTGGTCCACCATCCCATTCCTCACGGGACTTTCATTCTCCTGGGAAGGGCAGGTGCCACGCAGCAACATTGCAAGGAAAACCGCACCAAGGACTCTGAGGTCATGTTCAGCTTATAACTCTCTCATTAAGGAAAACATTTTAAGTGTGGGGTGGGGGAGGGGAAGAGTTGCTGATGATGTGGCTAAGATGGTAGAGTGCCAGCCTGGCATGCTTTGAGTTCAGTCTCCAATGCCACATAAACCAGGTGTGGTGACTCATGCCTGTAATTCCAGCCCTTGGGAGGTAAGCTGTACCAGTGAGTTCAAGGTTAGCCTGGGCTACCTGAGATCCTGATAAGGGGAGCGGGATGGGGGGGAGAAGGAAGGAAGGAAGGAAGGAAGGAAGGAAGGAAGGAAGGAAGGAAGGAAGGAAGGAAGGAAAAAGGAAGGGAGGAAAGAAAGGCCATTTTTAGGATGTTTCTCTCTAACAGCCGTGTCCCCATATGAATTCTAGAATGGCCAGTAAATGTACCTAGACATCCCAAGTAGCTACCAGTATAAGAAGGAAGGTGTTCTCCATAGACCACTATGCCTGAGATGCCACCATATGCATATAGTCAGTCACACACACACACACACACACACACACACACACACACACACACACACACACTTTCTAAATGTAATAAAAATGGTCTTTAATTTTTTTAAAAAACTTGTCTCTGTTCTAAACACATGTAGATTTTTTTCTTGTCATTATTTTCTAAATAATACAGTNTGATGACTAATTCCATGGCTTTTANGTTGTCTTGCATGAGTGTATGAGAGGGACTGGGGTGGGCATGGACTTGGGTATTCATGGAGGGTCCTGAGGCAAACCCTCGGAAGATGCAGAGAGATGGCTCCACTGCACTCCACTCTGTGAATGTGGTCTCTTCAGAGCTTTTCCCTATAAACGAAGACACAGTATCTGGGGAGAGGAAAGAGGCCACCGAGAGAGGGACAGAGGAAGTAGGAGAGGGGCTGAGTAAAAACAAAGTATGATGGCACACATGCGAGAAGGCCGTAATGAACNCTACCACTTTGTATGCTAACTTTAAAATTTAATTTAAAAATACACATGATCCATTCTTTTTATTTTATTATGAATTGGTTTGTTGTTGGATGCCTATATGACATGAAAGACCAGNCTACTTTGGTTTTTCATGGACCTCCTAACTCTGAACATCAAAATATTGCATTAACTTATGTGCATAAAACCATTTCTCACTCCCTTTATATCACCCTGCTCCTTTCAGTGAAATGATGTCATACACATGAGTACATACAGTTTAATCTTCATGACTTGTTGACACTTACCCTGTCCCAAGCCCTGACCTGACCCTGGGGATACAAGAACAAAGACATCAAAGATGGTCCCTTTAAGATGGAGCTCAGAGCCATGACAGGGACAAGTAGACCACACATTGTTCAGATGTCAGAAGCAAGGTTGGATATGAACACCCAGCTGAAGTTGCTAGGATGCTAACTCCCCAGGGAGTGGGGAGCATCCAGAAGGATCTCTGGGAGCTGGCTGATGGAACAGATTGGCAGGNGCATTCTGGAATGATGGAACGGAGAACGTTCTGGCTCCCAGGCTTGATGGACACCTTGATACTGGAAGGGCCAGGGAATAGAGTCAGTGATAATGGGAAGGAGGCAGCAAGGTCTGAGGTGGCTCAAGGGCCTTGTATGCTCCAGTCTAGCATGGAGTTTGTGGTTTTCTCTTGAGTGCAATAAAGAACCTGATGGGCAATTTTAATCATTTAACTTTGCATTGAAGTATGATTCATATAAATTCCCATATCGTAAGTATGCATCTTGATGTGNTTTCATGAGAAACACACAAGGCTAAGCAGCAGCTAGTTCAAAATGCAAGACATGCCCAGCATCCAGAAGACCTGGCATGTCTCTCCACTCTCCAGGCCCCACGGTTGGCTGCTGTCCTGTCTTCTCCCATGAGGGTCTTGAGCATGTCTGGTAAACTTCATATAAGTGAAGTTGATCAGTGTGGCCTTCCTTGCCTTTTGGTTGCCTCACAATTTGATGACAAGATTCTTTGATGTTGCTGTGGTAGCAGGAATGGCAAGGCTTCACTGTGTGACTTCCACAGGGTCGGTATAGCCCACGTGGACAGCCATTCGGGTCATGCTGGGCTGCAATGCACATGTTGTGGGCACGCATGTCTGCATCGTTGGGNACTGTATGTGCTAGGTCAGAGAATCATGCACCACTGAGCTCACTTTCCCATGTGTGGAGGGAAGGTTTGAGGNAAGGAGGAAGCAGCATCAGGTTTGGGTTTGGGTGACCGCCCTCTTCACTGGCTGAGTGCTGAGCATGGGGACATCCCATGGGGCTCTTCTGAGGCTGCTGACAGNGNGGCTGAAGCTAGATGGGCAGAGCTACTGGACGTGACAGGATGGAGGGTGGGATGCAGTGAAGGAGGGCAAGCACACAGCCATGGTGAGGGAGGAGCCTCAGGAAGGGTTGAGGAGAGGGGAGACTCTGTGAGGTGAGGTCTGAGGTGCTAAGGGGCATCTGAAGGAGGAGGGTACCAGGTCTCTATGAGAAGAGCCAACCAAGGGCCTCATGAAGTATCTGCTGAATTTGACAAGTGAATTGGTCACTTTTCTCCTTGCTGGAACCAAATGACTGACAAGGAGGAGGAAAGAAGGGTTGCATGGTCTCACAGTCTGAGAGTGCGGGCAAGTCNTGGTGTTGGAAGCTAGAGGGGGCAGGTCACATGGCATCTGCAACCAGGGAGTGGAGACAGATGGGTGCAGGCGCTCAAGTCTCTTTCGTCTTTGTATTCCGTCTAAGAACTCAGCTCATGGGATGGTGCTGCTTACATACAGGGTGGGCCTTCCAACATCAGTTAACCCAATCGAGAAACTCCACCAGAGACACACCCAGAGCTTTGTCTCCGTTGATGCTATGATCCTGTCAAGTTGACCAAATACTAACCACCATATCAAAGAACTCTTGGCGACACTGGGAAAGCCATGGCTAGTGGGTTGGTGTGCACACCACACTGCAGGAGAGAGGAGAGGGCAGAGCATCTAGGAACACAACGTGTGGTTCCACAGGCACCCCCATGGAGGCTGGTGCTCTGCACNATGTAGGNACAACACGCTTTTCTGCNCTCCTCCATCCTCAGCCTTGGTGAGCACCATTCTGCTGTTCCAATTAACAAAGGGCTCTGCAGCCAATGGGTTGGAGAGACCAGGAGTGGAGTCAGGAATGGAGAGTTGACATTAAAGTCTGAAGCTCTGACTGAACTCTCAGCTTTCCCACTGGTCCTCTGACCNTTGGGGAGCATGGAAGTAGGATAAGGATGAGAACGAAAGCTCAGAACACCCTAGGCAAGTCACCCCCCTTCTCTGTGCCTGTTTTCTTTTCCATAAAATGGGACTACTAACCTAGCTCCCACCTCCCAAGGTGGTGGAGGANATGAATTTAGTTGTGTGTTAAGGACAGATCACAGGTATCTCAGTAAGTGACTATTCTTTCAGCCCTGTTCTCCTCTCCAGCTCCAGGCCTGGCCACTCCCCCTCTACAAAAAATGGTTCTTGGCCGGGTGGTGGTGGCACACGCCTTTAATCCCAGCACTCGGGAGGCAGAGGCAGGCGGATCTCTGTGAGTTCGAGGCCAGCCTGGACTATAGAGTGAGTTCCAGGAAAGGCGCCAAAGCTACACAGAGAAACCCTGTCTCGAAAAACCAAAAAAACAAAAACAAAAACAAAAACAAAAACAAAAAAAACCTGGTTCTCCATAGGTAAGGATCTAGTAATGGACTGCTTTTGATTTTAAGGTTTATTTAATTTTAGTTTATATATATATAGCTGTTTTGCCTGCATGTATGTCTCTGCACCATGTGCATACAGTGCCTGCAGAAGCCAAAGAGGGCATCAGATCCCCTGGAACTGGAGTTACAGATGGCTGTGAGCCATCATGTTAGTGCTGGGAATTGAACCTGGGTCCTCCAGAAGAGCAGCCAGTGCTCTTAACTGCTGAGCCATCTCTCCAGCCCAACTAGTGATGGTTTTGCTCTGAGAACAAAAGGATCATATTTCTCTGGATGACCCAGAAGATCTCCCCNGCCCCTGAAAGCCTCCCTGTCAGCCAGAGGGGCCCAGGATAACCACAGACCCTGGAAAAAAAATACAGACTGGAGCCTGTTGGCTCAGAGCCACTGAAGCATCCTAGGCTGCTTGGGGTCCCTGTGAGGGCCACACACCTTGACTCTGAGACCGATGCCGGGGAGTGTCTGTTGTTCTTCCCTGGNTGTATCTGATTTTATGAGGTGTGGCTTCTGCATGAGCACACCCTTATGCTCACTCACAGGCAAACCCTGCTCACTCTTATCCTCAGTGCCCAGTCACAATCTCACACACTCACAAAGAACATGACCCAAGGAGTGACCTGCTATCAGCCGAGTTAAAGGATGCCGTGACTGAATGGGTGGGGCAGGATACAGGGCTCTGCTGTGTGGGGAATATCTTGGTCCTGAACAAACAGAGTTCTGTTTTCAGGCCTGCTCCCATCACAACAGAGTGACAGCTTCTGGCTGCAGAGGCTATGACCTTCGTGACCTTGGTTGGGCTGGACAGAGGACTGGCCTGCATCAGGGCTAGGCACAGGAGTGCATCCTTAGTGTCTGACTCTGTTGCTGGCCGGCACNACTCTGAATTGTGCACAGAGCTAAGGGCTTTTGCAGCCCTTCTGCCTGGGGGCATCTATGGTCTGGAAGGAGGCAGAGGTAGTATGCCGGGGTATTGCCCAGGGTTACTGTCTCCATAATGACATTCCCATGGGCAGGCTTAGCTGCTAGCTTTTTCCTAGGCATTGGCTGAGCCCACATTTCCAACTGGCAGACCTTCTCAGATCCAGGCATGAAGGACCTGGGTGTTGAACTTCAGGGGCTCATACAGATCATGAAAACCGACATACAAATGTACCAATAGATGAAATCTTACTAGAAATTACTTTGATAGCCTAGTAATGGAGGGAAACTAACTAAGTTGGGGGAACAAGAGAATGTACTGGCAAAGACTGATAAAATATCACACATTCTCTAATATGTAGAATCTAGTTATAAATAAATATACATGACATGAAAGCAAAAGGGTTCTGTTTGAGAAGAAGGAGACCAGTAAGAATGGGTGAAGGAAGAATGGGAGAGAGGGCAGTGAGGGGCATGAATACAAGCCAGGTACAATGTTATAAATGTATAAAAAATGTCATAATAGAACCCATCATTTGGCACAATGACTAATGTTACACATGTGTAAAAATGTAATAATAGAGCCCATCGTTTGGTACAACAACTAAAAATACTAATGAAACCAAAAACTGGAAAAGAAAAGCTACTAACCTAAACAAACAATCAAANAAACAAGCCTGACTTGAGATTGCTGGAAGAGTCTAAACTTCCCCATCCCAAACCAGTCAGATCCTAGCTGTGTGAGCTTCAAGCATCGATGGTGTCAGATACACCAAGTGTAGGGATGGGAGTATTACACGGGCAGAACTCTCACCCCCACAGATCCCTGAGTAGGCTCCCAGAGGCCCCACCATGCTTGGAACCCTCAGATGAGCTCTGTTGGCATCGTTAACCTCACAGCAAGTCTGAGCAGCCAGAGGTAATGCGCTCAGATGCAGTAATTAAGTCAGGGTGGAAGGGAGCAGGATAATTAAGGGCAAGGAAGCAGGGAAGGAACTTAAGGTCCTGGAGGAAATCAGAAGTTGGGGCGGCATTCATGCAAGGGCAAGCTACAGCTCTGGGGGAGGACACGGGCAGAGGGCACACCCTGCTGTGGTTTTTCTCCAGGATGTGTGGAGCCTCAGAACTCCATGTCCCAGCCTCTCTGCACAACAAGGGTTTGAGGCCCAGAGGGAGGTCCAGCTCTTTGGAGGGTGCCCTGTTGAGCTGGAACTGATGCCAGGCTTCTGATAATGCCCACCTCCCCCACCACACACACACCCCTCAGGGCTCTGAAGCCCAAAGGCTATGTGTGACTTGCCCACCTGCCGCTGGGGCTTTGTTTCTTCATGAAGCCACCCAGGCCAAGGTGGACCCNGTGCAGAGCCCTTCATCAGCAAGACTACAGTTTCCTGTCTCCAGAGCTGCGTGTAATCTCAAGATTTGTTGGCCAATTGGTAAATTTAGCAGATGGATTTTTTTGCTGGTTGGATGGCGTCTGTCTCCTCTGACATCTGCTCTATCAGCCGCGCACAGAAGACAGCAGCCTNCATTGCCTCTCGGGGCACAGAAAGCAGTGGCTCCTATGCAGGTCAAGGGCAGTGCTGGGCCCACTTTTAGTCCCAAACACCCAGAGCACAGCTTCCCACAGAGGTAGAGTGCCACCACATCTGTTTTGCCTAGAATCATTCTCTCCTCCCCTCAAGAGCAGAGCCTGATACAGCAATGCTAGGAGAGATATGCAAAGTAGACAGACAGTGTGGGTGGGGTGGGGTGGGGCAGATAATGTGTGTTGGGTGGGTGGGTCATGTCCTTCCAGGTCAGCTCTCCTCCTCTCTCCAACCCGCTGTGCACTGAGAGACTGACCTGAACAGGCTCCAAGGCTCTTTGGTTTCTGCAAAGAGGAACTCAGCAGGACATGGGAGGGAAGGAGAGAAGAAAGCTGGAGGACCTATTCCCAGGCTTTCTCCGTAGTTCCTTGGCCTGGCCACACCCTTTGACAAAGAGCACATTTCCTATTGGGCATCCCTCTCCATGTGACTGGCTCTCGCATCACTGCTTCAGGCTCTGGGCAGCATCAGTCCAGCTGTGCCTGATAAGATGGTGACATGAGCCTGGGTGGTCCTCCCTTCACACTAGCCTTTCCTCATTGTTCTTACTAGTCCATATTTATTCTTTGTAGTTTTGAAGACAGGCTCACTCTACAGGACCTGGGTTAGCCTCCCGGTTCATGAACTGTGGGTGGGCTGAAGCTGTGGAAAATGTCGGGCCTGTATCTTACCTGTGGAAAATGTCTGGGCCCGTATCTTTCCTAATGTGTCAGCCAGTCACAGAAGAGATAGCCCAGGCTATCCTCAAGCAGCAATCCTCCTGCCTCTGCCTTCAAAGTGCTGGGATTACAAACATGAATAATGATGCCTGGCTTCGATAGTCCTGAGTTGGTGAGGGCCACCCTGAAACATCCCAGTTTAAATGAGTTTCCCACTGGAGTCCTGCCTGCTGCATATGGCTTGGGGAGGCTNGAAGGCACCAGTATGATATGGATAGAGGCCCAAGTTTTGTTGTTGGGATTCACTTCCTAACTCTGCCACTCACTCAATGTGTAAAATGGGAATTAAAATAGGACTCACTTGCTCATAGTGGCTTCGGTGAGCAGCAAGAGCCGAGTGAGTGGTCACCATTGCTTCTGTGGCTGCCTGACCACACNGTAAGGTAAGAGTCCACATGCTTCCCATAGCTTCAGCCACCTGAAGTTTACGAACAAGAGGGCCAACTGAGGTCTTGCATTGTTCCCAGGCTCCCTCTGCCCCAAGGCCTGTATATAGTATTTGGTATACTATTCAAGGGTTCTTGTGTCTCCCGGGAGTCTTAGAGTGCACCTCTGAGGGTATTTAGATTACTTCTCACATGCCATATGCCACCTGGATCCAGCCTCACCTAGGTCCAACCTTCTCTAGGTCCAAGCTGGTGCAGGAGTTGGGTGCTAAGTGGGCAATGACAGTGTTGTAAGATAGAGGGATAACATGCTCATCCTGGAGCTGCCTCTGAGCTGGTACACCAGGGGACACACTGAGNTGCTGCTGTCTTAGTTACTTTTCAGTCATTGTGACAAAACACCATGACCACGGCAACTTACAGAAGAGTTCATTGGGGTTCACTTATAGTTCTGGAGGGCGAGAGTCCATGACCATCATAGTGGGGAGCATGGCAGCAGGCAGGCAGGCATGGTGCTAGAACAGTAGCTGAGAGGTCCACCTTGAGGCAACAACAAGGCATACAGAGAGAGCTAACTGGGAANGGCATGGGTTTTTGGAACCTGAAAACTCATCCCAGTGACAGACCTCCTCCAACAAGGCCACATTTCCTAATCCTTTCCGAACAGTTCCACCAACTGAAGAGGAAGTATTCCAACACATGAAGCTATGGGAGCATCCTCATGCAAACCAGCACAGATGCTATTGGACTGCATGGTTGATGGACAGAAGAGAGGAGGCCCTTGACTGGAATGAGAGAGTGCTGCATGGGGCATCAGGCCTGGGGCTGCATCTCCATTCCTGGAGACCATCAGACTCTGCACTTCGTGAAACTGAATGAAGATAAATGGAGGCTGGACTCTGAGACANCAGAACCTCCCCAGATCTAGAATATTCTGTTCTACCATGGCTCCAGATGGAATCTAGCTACCAAAAGAACATTTCTGGCATTTGCTCAGCTATAGCCAAGGCCACACAGGACTGGTTTTCTTCCTGAGGCCTGCTNAGGGTCAATGTTGGCCAGGGAGAGTAGAGGAGGGAGGCTATCTGCAGGTTCTGGCTCCTTCCCTAGGGCCTGTAAAAGTCTCGGGTGTGACCATAGAGGTTCAAGCTATGCCAGGTTTTTAAAAACACATGCTGCATTGTTTCAAACTTCCATGAGAAGAGAATTTTGGAAGCTAGCTCTTTTCCTCTCTTTCGATCATAATTTTGTCTCTTCTTGTGTGCTGGCTTGTTGTCATCAGGAATGAGGCAGGTCCCCTGCAGCCACCCATGGAAGCAGAAGTGACTGCATGCAGAGTTAGAGACACTAGGCTTTAGTGAGCATCCCTAGTGTGCCAGGCCTTCAGTGGGTGCTGCGCCTGCAGCTTCCCTTTCTCTGGATGGGNCTGAAGTAAGCTGTGTATCTGAGAGCACACAGCTGGTGTTGATTGTGTCAGTATTAATGAAAACGGTTATTAACTGGAGCTGCTTAGGCCCGCAGTGTCTCCCACAACACTGTTCTCTCTACATTCACACAAGAACTATGTAAGGAAGGAGTCATTATTTTGATTTCAAAGCCCAGGAAATTGAGGCTGAGAGACTGGTAACTTGCCAGTCTCCTGGCAAGGCCAGGGTGGAGCCAGACCTTGAACTCAAGTCAGTTTCTAAATTCCCTCAATCCTCTGGCCTGACGCCACAACTCACATTGATTTGGGACATGGAAAGACACTGGGTTGCTGGTTGGGACACTCAGGATGGAACACGCTGTACGCCAGAGCACGGCATGGCCTTGGGCAGGTCCTTGTCCTCCCTGGACCCCACTGTGTCCACATCTATGAAGTGAAGGCTTGCACTCAAGTGTGTTCTTGCTGTGACTGCCTCTGGACCTGTTGTGTGAGCAAGCAAGGCTGGGGCCACTCCAGGATGAGAAAAGCAATCTATGGACACCCTGCACTTTCTGTCACTCACTGGGGTGTTTGACTCTTCCATAGGGAGTCTAATAACTGTGGTGTCTGATTGAGGAGCTATGGGCAGGTAGTATATGTAGGGTGTATGTTATGCAGAAGAATGGCTCACTTTCTGGGTGAGACACAGAAAGACAGCATCAAGCTGCTCACAACCACATGTAATTTAAAGTTCATAAGTTATTTCTGGAACTTTCCATTTAAAATTATTGGTTTTGTGTTTTCAGANAAGGTCTCAGTGTGCACTTCAGGCTGGCTTTGAACTCATAATCCTCCTGCCCTTGCCTCCCCAGTGCTAGGGTTACAGAAGTGTTCCACCATACCTTGCTTCCATTTCATATATTTAGATTGTGGCGGATAGCAGGTCACTGAAGCCCNGGGACACAAAACCATGGAGAAGGGAGACTGCAGACATTCACAGTTCAATGAAACAGCCAGGCTTCACAGAAACACCTTGGAAAAAGATGATTGAAGAGAGCCCATTTCCCCACAGGGCACAGGCTGGAAGTGATGGGCCCAAGCTGAGGCAGGCTCAGGGGCCCCACCCTCCTGACACTGTGGAGGTGCCATTCACTAGACAGACTACTGCTGCCACNNCTACAGAGACCTTCCAATATGTGTCAGGGCTCTNGACCAGGAGTTGGGGGATTCCCAGGCCTGGAAATTCCTGCTAAGATAATCCCACTTCACCCCAAGTCCCCAGAAACTGGTCATTCTCAGCTCTGTTTCTTGGAAAAAGAAGTTGGCTCATGATCAAAAGTTCTGGAATTCACCACAGGAAGTGGCCACTTGAGCAAGGAGAAAGGCTCTGATTGAAGAGCCAGGAATTCTGAGTCCCGATCTCCCCTCCAGCAATTACGGGCATGTGTCAGATGAGCCTAGATTGAACTTCATCAGCTCTGCAGTTGGGAGNTGCCTGGTTCCTGCCAAGGCGGGAGCCTCCCTGAGCCCTGGCTTCCTCTTTATGATGAGGATTGAGGTATCTGTCTAGCAGGTTCTCAGGAGGATTTCAGAGGGAGCTGCAGGGCTTGTAGTACATTGGCATACAAGGATTCTAGCTGACTACTTGTAAGTAGCTGCTACCCACAGTGCAAATGTCCCTTCACCCAGCAAGACTCTCTAGGACACTTGGTCTTTCTGATTGCTAACAAATTCAATGAGTGAATGTATGCTCTGTAAACCACCAGTTGCTGTTACCCAACCTCCGCACCCCCAGGTCACAGCCCTGCTAAACATCTCCAGGGCCCCTCCTCCCAGCTGTCTGGTAGCCATGATGCTCACTGAGCTGTTTCTCTTGTTAAATCTTTCCTGTCATTCCAGGCACTGACTCTGCCTCTGGCCTGATGTTCCAAGGCTCCCAGATCCTTACCATACTCAGTCTCTCCCCTGTTCTCTAGGTCCCCTCAGATCTGCCCCTCCTTCCTGCCTCTACCACCTCATGCCCACATCTGCTAAACTGCAACAACAATGTCCTCTCTGACTGCCAGATTCCAATGTGTCCTTCCAGTTCATTCCCTTCCTCTGCACAGAGATGCCTTCAAAAAGCAGGGTCCCTCATCACCCCTTGATTAGATGTCACCTATCATGGACACCCCTGCATGACGATTCACGAAACACCTTGGAAAAAGATGATTCAAGAGAGCCCATTTCCCCACAGGGCACAGGCTGGAAGTGATGGGCCCAAGCTNAGGCAGACTTAGGGGCCCCACCCTCCTGGCACTGTGGAGGTGCCATTCACTAGACAGACTACTGCTGCCACTGCTACAGAGACCTTCCAATATGTGTCAGGGCTCTAGACCAGGTGAGGCTCCTGGGGAAGGAGGCCAAGAAGATTTGCTGGCAGAATGTTCTTTGGGGAAGTTCTCTCGAGATCAGCCTCTATGGGGAGGGACTGGGCTGAGGGACAAACTGGACTTTGAGGTAAACCCCTCAAAGGCCTTTGCCTGCTCCTCCTGGAGGTCGGGAGCCAGAAAGGTTGTGATGTATGGAGGTGTGCGTGTGTTAAGATATGTGTTCCTGTGGGTGTGTGCATGGGTGTGTGCTGGTGCAATACACATGTTGTCTGGAGGTCAGAGGTCAATGTTGAATGTCTTCTTCAATTGTTCCTTTCTTTTCTTTTTTCGTGTGTGTGTGTGTGTGTGTGTGTGTGTGTGTGTGTGCAAGCACTCATGAGCTCTCACCATGTCTCTCATGTGGACATCAGAGGACAATTTGTGGGTTTCATTTCTCTCTNTTCACCATATGGGTCCTGGGGATTGAATTCAGGTTGTCAGGTTTGGCAGCAAGCAAGAGCCATCACACTGACCCTCTGCTTTGTTTCTGGAAACCAGGTTTTTCACCAAATGTGGAGTTCATTCATCTGGATGAGCTGACTGGCCAGTGAGTTCCAACCCACCTGTCTTCACCTCCTCAGGGCTGGGATTATACATGGCGTGCCTCTGTGCCTGGATTTTACACAGGTGCTGGGGGTCCAAGCCCAGGTTTTTCAGGCTTGCACAGCAAGGACTTTCCATACTGAACCATCCCCCGCCTCTGGAAATACGTCTCACAATTATCACAAATTGAGGGAAGAGTCCTGGACCCCCAAGCCCCATATGAACCAGTTACCAGACACAGGAAGGGACAGAACACTAGATAGGGAGGCAATGGCAGGGAGGAGTGTCGACCTCAAACTCTGCCACTGGAAATCTCAACAACTGAGGAAGGAATGATCCAGCCTGGGGATTCAGAGGCATCCAGGCTGCACTCACGGTGTCCACCACAGAAGTGCTTGGGATTGAGTAGACACTTGGTTGTCTATGTATAATGNACAAAACAGCTCGGCCTTAAAGCNAGATTGTGCATGGTTTAGTACCCCAGGCTCTGTGAGATCTGCCCCAAACATCCTCCACTCCTCCCTCATCTCCCNGCTGCCTCTTGCTCCCAACTGTCTAACCATATTGTGCCTCTCACAGCTTCCCAAGCTCGACAGGCTATTTCACACCTCTCTGCCTTTGCTCGTGTTATTTCATCTGCCAAGAATGCCTTTAAATGGAAAAGAGAAATCCTATTCTATTCTATCAGCCAATTCTTACTTCTCCATCAATACTGCAGCTAAGCACTGCCTCCCCTGGGAAGACTTCCATTAATTCTTTCAAAGCTGATGCTGTCATGTGCCCAGAACACAGCCACTGGGCACTAATCTGTCCATGAGGGCCAGCATCTGGCTTCTACCCAGCTCAGAGGGCAGGCCCTGGCTACTTGGTTTCTCTGGACATGTTTGTACTAGGGTGGGATGTCTTGGGTAAAAGCACCCAGGAAGAACCACAAGGGTGGAGTCGGACAGCATCACGGTTGACATCATCCTTCTCCCTTTCCTTGCCATTACCACCATCATCTTATTGCCAAGCCAATAAGATGTAGTAGGAGTGCCTACTACATCCCAGGCTCGGTGCCACGTGTGTTTCAAACATGCTTCCCGTTAGTCCCTATATTNTCCTCACCAGTCAAGTACCTCTGAAAGTAGTTACTATTGTTATCACTGTTTTACAGGATGGAAGGCTGAGGCTGGCTAGGGGTGGGCATGATCCAAGGACACCCTCCATCACACACTANTGGGCAGCCNGCCACAGTGACCTCAGCCCTTCTGAGTCCCTCCCGCTTGCATCACTGTCTGCTTTCCTAAACGATCTGAGGTGCAGGGTGGAGCCATCTGAGCAGCCACAAGATCTAGGAGGGGCTTTGGGAGGGGTGAGGGAGACCTTTCAGAACCACATTCAGCCTTCCAGACCCAACTAAGGCAGGGCTTGATTCATCTACAGTTGCTTCATATTATGTGTTGCTTGGAGAGCTTATTCCAGCCTCATGTCTGCAAACCTGGAATCTGACGTCTCACAGAGAAGACTTGCTGGGGATGTAGCTCAGTTGGTACAGTGTTGGCCTAGCATGCACAAAGCCCTTGATTTAATTCCTGCACCACATAAAGTCAGGTATGGTGGTATACCTTATACTCCCAGCATTCCAGAAGTGGAGGCAGGAAGATCAGAAGTTCAAAGCCATCCTTGCTATCTATACATTGAGTTTAAGGATAGCCTGGTATTCATGAGACCCTGTCTCATAAACAAACAAGCAAACAAACCCAAAAGGGCAGAGACCTTTGCAAGAACACACTAGCCATCCAGCAATAGCCAGGGCTGAAACCTGGAGTCTGGGCTCCCAGACCAGAACCTTGCCCACTGCCAAGCTAACTGCAGGAAATGAGCAATCTGAGNGTGCTGGGCAGGGATCTCCTCACTCACAGGAGTGTACTTCCAAAAAGTGATGGTAAGGCTCAGAATCTTTCANAGAGCGTGGATCTTGAGACCCNAGGGATGGGGCTTCTGACCCCAAGATCAACCCCACAGTCAGACTGCTAGTGGAAAACCCCGCTCTGTCTCCCCTGACTTAGAAACTGTACAATTAGCCAGGGATAGACCCGAAGGGCAGCAGACCCCAAACCTGGCCACAGTAGCAACAGATGCACAAATGAGGGACAGCAGAGCCATGAGTGGCTTTCATCCACATCGATTGAAATCAGGAGTCATTGTGCCAGCTGTGTGGATTTTGGAGATTATATCTGATTACTCAAACCTCAGTGTTCTCGTCTACATAATGGGAGTGAGGTTGTTATCTGAGAGCTCACAGAGAAAAACAATGAAGGTATTCAGTAGGGTCACAAATCTGGGTCGAGAAGTTCTGAGTGGCAGTTGCATTATTATTTCATTTGGAGTGGACACAGATGGTGGATGCATCTGTGGTTCTAGTCCCGACTGGACAGAACTGAGTCTTCTATGCTCCTGGAGTCTGTGGCTCTAGTCCCCACTGGACAGGACTGAGTCTTCTTTGTCCCTGGAGTCTGTGGCTCTAGTCCCCACTGGACAGGACTGAGTCTTCTGTGTCCCTGGAGTCTGTGGCTCTAGTCCCCACTGGACAGGACTGCGTTTTCTATGGCCCTGGAGTCCAGCACAAAGTGAGAAAGTTTTCCATCTCTGAAGATGGAGGAAGGGACGGTTGTAACTGTCTNACGGGTGAGAAGAGCAAGACCTAGGGGAAGCAGAATTACTGAGGTCACCAAGAGTGTCAATGACAAACCTTGAAAAAGGACCAGCATCCAGATCCTAAGCTGAGCAAAGCAGAAAGAATTCTTCCCATAATCCCCTGGGGTGAGAAGGCAGTTCTACCAACTGCTGCCTTGCCTCTGCTCCAGCTGCCCAAACACCAGCTCTGGCAGGCAAGGCCAGCAAAGCCCTGACGACCTCCAGCTGCCAGTCAGAGGGGGAAACTCTGCTCAGGATAGGTGTGGCTACTCCAAGATCACAAAGCCACACTGGCTGGGCCTATACCCCAGACTCAAGAGACTGAGAGACAGACACCAGCTCAGAAGAGTAAGCTCACTCGGAAAATTCTGGTTGGGCAGACACCTGGCAACAGTTGCCTGCCCCTGGACAGCCNTCACTCTCAACCAGCAGAAGGCCTCTGAGGGCCCAGAGAAGCCACAGGCTGGGTTTGCACATCCCAAAGCTGTGTCCCATCAGCCCCTAAGCCAGCACCTTCCCGGACCATATCCCATGCACAGCATCACATGCCTGTAACCCCACACAAGCTCCCCACCCCCACCCTGTGCCATCGCAAGTGCAGTTCTCTGCCTAGAAGCTACTCCCCTTGCCTTGTTCATCCAATTCTTGCTCACCTCTGATTTCTCAGCAAGGTTCTCCGCTTCCCGCCCTGTTTCCTGAAGCCTTCAGTCATCAGCTGCCATCAGCTCTCAGGTCCCCAGCCTGGTGCCTCTTGCCCCCTCTCAGGGAACAGGTCATGCTACCAGTCACTGTGTCTGTGTCTCTTTCCTGAATCAGATGGAAGTCTCCAGAAAGTAGAAGTGGGCTCTGCCTTAAAGCAACAGTCCCAAATGCAATAAAGGCCGACTACTAAGGATCTCCAGCTTTCTGCCTCTTCCTCTTCCTCCCCAAAGACTGCCTGACTACCTACTATGTACCAGGCTGTGGGGAGCTAGTAAAGTCTTGTGTGACATGGACAGGGCCATGTCAAGGACCAATGCCTCAGTCCCGTGGGAGTAGCAAAGCCTCCCTTTGATGTGAGTGTGGATATTGATAGCACGTATAGAAAATGTCCACCACAGCCCTCTGCCCCACCTCCACTCCAAGATGTCTACAGCCTGAAGACTACTCTCCTACAGAGACTGCTCCTACGAGATTAGCTAAGCCTGCCTCCTTGTTCAGCTGTACACCATAAACCCAGCCCCCTTGTTTATCTATACGCTGTAACACTGCCTCCCTGTTGAAGTGTATATAATAAACAGGCTAAGTTGCCAGGGTGCTGTGGCTTCTCCATCCGAGAGCCCAGACCACCCAACCCCAGCTTTTCTGTGTACATGTATCCATGTGTCTATCCTTTCTTCATTTTCTTTGTCAACCCTTGGTTGGAATTCCAGGACCCAAGTCGTGGAAGGGCTCAGTACCAGGCAACTGTTCTGGGTGCAGGAGATGGAACAGTGATCAACACTAAGTTCCTGCTACATGGTCATCATTCTCCTAAGGGGAAGGGGAGGAGAGACCACAGAAAACATGAAAATCCTGACAAGTTTGGGTGGTAATGGATGCTAGAAAGTAAAAGAGCATTGAAGGAATTGAGGGCTGGGGGCGGGAGCTGAGGTCTGTTACCTATCCTCTCAGGCTGCCAAGAGCTGCAGGAGGGATGCTGTAGGGAGGAGGCTCTCGTCCCTGGATATGCCAGACAGCTATCCTACCCACAGGCACACTTCCTGACTCTCCAGGAATTTGACTCAGCAACAGTTCTGAGCAGTCAGTTGTGAGCTGATCACAATAGATGCCATTATGGAGGGCCTTGCGAGCTCTATGGGTGGAGATGACCTTCCNATCACAGAAGCCTCTGTCTGTCGGAGCCTGACTAGTCTCCACTGAAGGAGGGCCCAAAGTCACACAGCCCACACAGCCCATCCATGGCCCAGCTAGGATTTGACTCCTGGATCCCACTGTCTCCCTACCCTATATCCTATAGCCTCCCCAAGGCTTGGAGTGACTTGTAAGAAGTCTGGTGGTGGAAAGAGTCAGGGTGTGTCTGGATAGTGAGGTGCTTATCCCAGCCAAGATTGCTGAGTCAGGGACCCCCTAGCCCCTCCTGTAGCTTGCAGAGGTATGCTCACACCAGGAGTCCTCTCTACCACTCCCTGGCAACCGTGCCCTATGCTGAACTGGCCTGTGAACCCTGACAGGTTTGCTCTGAACTTAGGCATAGGTGAAGGCAGTTGTGTACCCAGCACCCAACCGACCTGGCTGGAAGCCAGTTCCAAGGCCAGGGCTGGGCTGAGGGCAGGGTTAGCTGCCAATCAGGGCATTAGATGAGGGTGGAGTCAAGGATAAGGGGCCTTGGATTCAAGCTGACACAGAGTGACTCTGCAATATTCCCAGTCCCTTCTCCCCAAAGAGCCAGCTGCTGTTCCTGTTTTTGGAATATAGCAAGGAACATTTGCTGAGGCCCTACTATGNACCAGGCCTTTTCTTAGGCATTTTCTGGTCTCCTCTATCATGCTTGTTAGTGCCTTCACAATATATCCCTGTCCCTGTGTACCAGAAGGCTTAAACAATAGAAATGTGTTACCTTACCGTTCTGGGGGCCAGGCGTCCAAGGTTCAGCAGGCTTGGTTTCTTGAGTTCTCACTTCATGACTTGTAGATGACCACCTTTGTAGTTACATGGCTTTCAATACGTGAGTCCACAAGCAAATCTCCTCTCCCTATGAGGATACCAGTAATATGGGATCAAGGCCTAGCCTGTTCACCTCACTGTCACTTGTACTTCTCCCCAGATATCCATATTCCAAGATACTCCAGGATTTTAAGAGAGACTGGGGTGGGGGAGGGGGTCACAAGTCTGCCTATAATGAGTGACAGAGCCAGACTTTGAACACGGGTCATTTAGATCCCTCTTCGGTCCACTCCTTTTCCCTTGTACCCAAACACTGCTTGCTACCCTGCATGCGTGTGTCAACCCCATACATGTGCTTTGCCTCTGACTTCATTCACAGGGTGCCGAAATGTGAGCACCAGGAAGACGATGAAGCTGAGGGGTGGGGTGGGGTGGAGCACGCTCACACCAGGAGTCAGAAGCTATAGCAGGGTGTGAACCTGACCTTTGCCCTCTACCCTCCTGCATCTCCTCTTATGGCAGTAATTCACTTCAGCAGTGGAGTGGTGTGGTGCCATGACTGAAGACACACTGGAGCTCCGGGCTTGGGCAGAGGCCCATCAGCATGAACCATTAAATTGCTGGAATGCCTAGGCAGAATCCCAGCCCAGAGCAAGCGAAAAGAAGGCTCTGCTCCTCAGCCAGTATAGACGTCTGTGGATAATTTGCAGCTTTGATGCCCATGTCTGGACAGCATGGCATCTCTCCTACAATCCTTAGCTACCCCTTGGGTGGTGAGGACCATTGTAGAAAGGCAGACTTAAGGGAAAATGCAGAAGCTGCTGGAACTCCTCCTCTCCAATGAGCGTGGCAACAGTTTCCTGTCTTTGAAAAGTGAGCCCCATCTAAGGAGTCAGCATTCAGAGCAAGGATGCAAGGCTGGAAGGGGCCTGAGAACCAGACTATCCAAGCCCCTCCCTGGACATTCAGGGGGACCCAGACCCACAGAGCAAAGCTGTTTCCTAAGACTGTGAGGGAATTAACCCTGAGCCAGGGAAGGACCCCTGCTCCCCAAGACTCTACATCAACCCAGGTGTCCTCGCCAAGGCAGAANGCTCCCTGCCTGCTGGGTGCTGAAACATCCTTCCTGTGAAACTGATCCCAGGATGCCGATTCTGATGAAATTCTTTCACTATCCGACAGGATCTGATGAAATTCTTTCACTATCCGATAGGATTCTGATTCTGGCCTACAACGCCCTTGAGCACACACACAAAAGCTGTAGTGTCCCTGCCCTGCCCTTTCACCTTCTCCTCTCTCTTTTCCGAATCAGCTGATTGCCTCAGCTGAGCCACCAGCCAGCCCTACTGTTTCAACAGACTCACTGTTGGCTTGTGTCCCTGGAGATAAGAAATGTCAGCACAGGTCACCTACCATGTCTAGGTTGCCCCAACCTGGAGTTCCCTGAACCAGGCAGGTGGCTGGTCCACCTGCCTCTGGGACTAGGCCAGCTCCCTGTGCTATTGGCTGAAGGGCCTGATGCACCCCCATCCATCAGTGAGAGGGCACATGGAGTATAGATAGGTCTCCCCCAAGCCCCATATCCCATCACACACATACACACACACACACCAACACACACACACACCAACACACACACACTCCACACCCCCCCCACACACACACACACTGAGAGTAGGGACTTTGACGTGGAAGGCTGGATTCAAGTCTTAGCTTCCTGTTCCTGCTCCGGGAGCTGAGGAAGGCATCTAACGCTGCCTGTTTCTCTCTCTGAAGAGGGGAGTGATAACAACAGGGTTCTCCTGGTGGGCCTGTGAGGACTAAGACCAGAATTATGTCATGTCTGCTGGGAGCTCCAGTTAAGTGTCTCTTACACTTTAGCTATGAGGTCCATCACCATGGGTGCTGACAGCATAAAAGCTAACTCCATTTATCGATTCTGCCTTACACTGAGAAATCTCTTCCACCTCCCAGGGTCACCACAGGCCTCAGGTGTGGCCTCCACAAGAACTCTGGAAAACACTCCCCACATTCTCACATCAGCCACCAGCACTGATGACAACCTCAGGGGCAGACAAGTATCCTTTCTCCTTTCCTGAGTGGCAGGCAGTTCCTCTCCTGCAGCTCCAAAGTAGGACTTAGGGCTGCCAGGGTGGGGAGTACCCCGATTGGTCGCAGGCAGCTCACTAGCCCGGCAACTCACTAACTCTGGACNCTCACTCCCTGCTATGGGTGGACAGAAGCATCCCTCTTGTCAAATTGATCCTGGGATGCCAATTCTGATGCCATTCTTTCACTACCTGGCAGGATCCTGATTCTGGACTGCAGGGTGCTTGGGTACACACACAACTGTAATAGCGCTCCTGCCTTGCCCTTTGACCCTCTCTTCTCCTCCACTCCCCCTCATTTTCCCCTGTCCCCAAGCTACCTCTTCCTTTCAGGGCCCTGGTTTTAAGAACAGAACTTGCTTGGCCTCCCAGCTCCCAGGTCTTTAACTGGAAACACTCTGATTTCAGTGCCCAGGGCTGAAGGGAGGGGGCATTCTGAGAACTGGAAACACAGAGCAAGGAAAAGAGAGCGTGCAAGGAAGGCACCCCAGCGTCCAAAGCCCACTCGACAGGAGAGGTCACTGTCTGGGACTGGGAGTAGGCACTCCTGAAGAGGAAGTCCAGTAGACAGGTNGGTGGGACCTTACCTGGTGATCCTCAGGAATATNGAGGAATAGAGACTGGAAGAGGTGCTGGGAAGATTCTGATAGTGTTCACCAGGGACCAGGACCCACTCAGAGGGTCCAACACGGCCCAACACAAAGATAACCCAGAGGCCTCTGAGCAGAGATGAGACACGTGTGTAGACAGGGAGGCTGCCCGGGGACTCTTGGGTCCAACTGCCCAAGGTGTAAATCTGTGTTTTGCCCTCACAAGAGATGGAACCTTATGTCCCCTTCTGCTTCAGTTTCCCACCTCTGAANTCAGACAGCTCGCTGCACCCTGCCGTGAGCACTCAGAGTCAACCCCAGCAGCTGTGACATTTTGTGCAGTGCCTGACTCAAGGCAGGTGCTCGAGAATTACTAGTCTCTTCTCTTGCCTCCTACTCACTACCTTCCAATCTCAGCTTTGGAGGCAACTGGTGAGCCATGTCACCCCAGTTATTCAACAAAGTTTACTAAGCCTTGCCACTGTTACTGCTAAGAACACAGTATCTAGTAGCTGCTGTATCCAGTAGCTGCCCTATGCGGGCTTGTGTCAGTTTCTATAATAATTCCAGGGAGCCCTTTCACCACCTTGCAGGATAGTAATTGTCTTTATTTCCAGAAAAGGAAACAGGTTTCCAACAGCTCCCTGGAAAGTGGGGAAGCCAAGAGTGCCTGCTGAAGAGCTGGGCCCTCTCCTTCCCCTCTCCACCGTATTTGGTGGACCATCTTTTCCCCATCAGTCTCCTGCTCTGCCCAAGCTCCAGGACATGGGGCAGGGGAGACACATAAGGGGACTGTATAGAGCAACAGACAGAGCAGGAGCCTCAGANTCAGAGGCTGGGGTTCAAGTCCCAGCTCTTCCACTTGTGAGCCGAGTGACCTGTGGGGTTTAGGAAGGAGCCTAAATACAAGAGTAGGTTCTCCCTGGACCTCTGCCACAGTGTGCTGTATGACCTTGGACTCCTGCCCTCTCTGAGCCTCGGTTTCTCCATCTGTAAAATCCAGGTTTCTGAGTCAATTTGTCCTGCTTTGATTGAGAATCCTTCCTGAAGTATCCTTGGCCTTGGCCCAGGCCTCACCATCCATACCAGGCCAGAGCAGGAACTATGTCTTCTAGAGCCCCAGAAATATGGTCCCAACATCAACTAGGGTCAGCTGTTTGGTCACAAAGGGAAACAAGTCAGACATCATCCATCCCAGCACAGAGGGAGCACAGTATGTGTGTGCATTCAGTCAGATTCGATGGTCCCAGTCTCTCCCAAATGACCACCAGATCAACAAAAAGAAGTTCCTTATCAGTTCCTAAGACAAAACTGGAAGTCAGAGCAATCCCAGCTGGGAAGCATTGGAACTGACATAGTCGCTGGACCCACGCGTCCACCTTCTGGGAATCCGGTCACTATGCTTCCATGACTGCAATAGCCTATGCTCTGACTGGAGCAGTCCATATTCCAGCCATGTAGTTCTTGTCCCCTCTGGATCCCAGGGTAGTTCTCTTTGATTGTTTGTTTGCTGTTCTGCTTTGGTTTATTAAGTCTTGTTACATAATCCAGCTAAGCCTCTGTGGTAGTTTGAATGAAATAGCCCTCATGGGCTCACAGGGATTGGCACTATTGGGAGGTGTGGCCTTGTTGGAGGACATGTGGCCTTGTTGGAGGACATGTGTCATGGAGGGGTGGGCATGGAGGTTTCGGAAGCTCGAGCCAGGCTCAGTGTCCCTCCCTTTTCCTGCTGCCTGCCAATCCAGATGTAGTACTCTGGGCTCCTACTCCAGCACCATGTCTGCCTATGTGCTACCATGATGACGACAGACTAAACCTCTGACCTATAAGCCAGCCTCAATTAAATGTTTTCCTTTATAANAACTGCTGTGGTCACGGTGTCTCTTCACAGCACAAGAAACNATAANTAAGCCTCTAACACCAGATCNTCAGGCCTCAGCCTCCAGAATGTTGTATTATACATATNTGCCATCATGCTTGGCTGACAGAGTGCTTCTGTGTGTGGTTTTAACATCCCTGGAGTCTAAAGTCTATCCCTCCACAAATATTCACTCTGTCCATCCTATGTGCCAGGTCCTGAGCTCTGTGCTCACACATCAGACCTCAGATTTACAGAGCTGCCAGGGCTGAGGCAGAAAAATAAAACAACAACAAATTGAGCCACTATAACAAAGCTTTGAGGACCAAATGGGAGACACAAAGCACAAAGGCTGCTCCCATAACTGAGTAGAACCCACACTCAGCGGAGTGGGAGAGGGGAGGAAGGGAGAGGGGATCTTCCAAAGTGCTGTCAGCCAAACTGTGTCTGGGGTGGAGTGGATTTGGACAGAGGTCCTGTTGACAGACAGCAGATGCAAAGGCTGGGATGGAGAGAGAGTACCTTTTTTAATTTTAATTTTTATTTTTTTGAGACAGGGTTTCTCTGTGCAGTCCTGACTGTCCTGGAACTCGCTCTGTAGACCAGGCTGGCCTCGAACTGACAGAGATCTGACTGCCTCTTCCTCTGCTGGGGTTAAAGGTGTGCAACACCACTGGAGAGAGTACCTTGACCAAGAACCTTGTCAGGGAGAGCGGGGACAGAGATGCAGGAGTGCTGGGACAGGAGGGGAAGTCGAGGCTNCATTGCTCTACTCACACAGTAAGAGCCAGTGTGACGTCTCAGTGGCCTGGAAGGTTTGTGCATTTCTAGAGAGGAAGATGAGGGAGCTGGAAAGACGAATGTGTATTCCCGTTCATCTGCTTAGCTGAGCAAGGAGGCTGGGGAAGAATTCTTTCCTTATGTCTCCTTTTAATGTGAGGGACTAAAACAGCATTTTCCACATTGCCCGTTGTAACTGTTGGTGGGATGTGAAATCAGTTCACAGAGTTGTGACCATCATTGTTACTCCTAACAAAATGGGCCAGAAAAGAAGCCATCAGAGTGTATTATAGGTATGGACACTTGGACACTACCTGTCAAACTTCTCTTTCAAATATGGGCTGTGTGTGTGTGTGTGTGTGTGCGTGTGTGTGTGTGTGTGTGTGTGTGTGTCCAGTTGTGGTACTATATGTTTCTTACTGTGAACTATCATTTAGAAATCTGAAAATCTCTTGATAAAACCCATTTGCTCTTGGCTGCCACTGACCCTAGCGTGCATGGACACCATCCTTCCGAGACAGTAAACTTTCAAAGGTCTGTTTGTACTAGGGCAGAAAGCAATAAACTGAGTACACAGCTCTTTGTACACAGTACTCTGATAACTGAGTTATCAGCCTGAGTAAGATAACAGAGGCCCCCAGGGTTCACTGGCAATCTGGGATACCTAATCCTGTCAGATTTCTGGACCATGCTATAAACGGACATCTTTCCATACACAGGTGATCTAGAGGGGGCCAAAGAAACAATGGGCCAGAAGGGTTCTGGTGGCCAGAAAGTTCCCTGTGGGCACATTAATGCCAGAGTCAGCAGTGGCAAAGCCAGGAATCCCGGGTCCATCTTGAAGACTCTGTGCCTGCATCATATAGTGGAAGGGCGTGATCAGGTTCTCAGCAGGGAGACAGGACGGGGTTATCCCTGGGAAGGGGTGGCTTACTAGCAAGAACTGCTAGGATCAAATTAAAAAAAAAATGAGACGATAGAGTTCAGATGAGGAGAATGAGTAAGAATGTATATGGAGGGAGGCAGGTAAGGCAAGAGAGTTGCCAGGCCTCTGGGAGGAGACCAACAGACTAACCGGAGGTAGGTGAGACTCCCCAAGCCTTCCTCCCCTCCTCTTCTCTCAAGTGGGACCTCCCTGGAGCCCCTCATTCTCTGCTCCTCACACACGTTGAAACACTGTTTGCTCCCCTCTTTGCCCAGCGGTCTTAGGTCTATTGTTCCTTTGTTAAGCTCACGCTCCCTTTCTCTGGGCCCAAGAGGATTCCTTCACCCCTGCCCCATGACAACTTCCCAGACTGCTCTGGATACAGCATGCTCAGTCTCTGTTGCTGGCAGACATCCACATTCTTTAGGATCTATGCTATGCCTGGGTCAGTGAGTCCCCCTTGACTGTGAACTCGGAGAGCACAGCCAAAGTTAGACATGTGTCAGAGGCTCATCTAGGAAACGTGTGGAATGAGTGGAGAGATGGACAGAGAATAAACANAGCAGGACAGATGAATGAGGCAGGGGGATGCTGTTCACAGGANCAATGCAGAGAGAGAGGTAGAAACAGCCCTNGACTGGGAGTCTAGAAGCTGTTTATTAGTTCTGTGACCTTGGACACGACATTCATTTTTCTGGGCCTCAGTCTCCTGACTTAAAAATGAGGGGTGAATGGGGGATAAAGTGTCTCATGATACTGAATCCTCAGGGCTTCCAGCTCCCATGTNTGAGCCACAGTGGTAGGAGCGTTCCATGCTGTCAGGAGTGTAGGAGTGCTCTGCTCCTGGATGCCAGGATCAGAGGGACAGGGAAACAAAGTAGGGGAAGAGAAGAGGAGGAAAGGGGAGGGGGGGAGCAGAGGGGAGAGGAGGAGAGGACCTCAAGTGTGTCTTCAAAACCCTGGAAAGGGACCAGTGTCACAGCCACTTGGAAAACAGCCTCCGACCTCCAACCACCACCAAATTGGGGAACACATAGTTTGGAATCNAAGCAGATTACACCTACTGCTTTGTCTGAGCCCTGTCACCTGTCTAGAAGGCAGCCAAGGGAGATCTTCAAGGTGTCATTTCCAAAGGCCAAAAACCACCTTCTGTTTTCGTTTGTGCCTTCCAAGCCCTCTATCCCCACAGTATTTTCCTGGGCCCTATAATCAGGGTCCTTCAGTTTCCCTATCCATTTGTTATTTAATTTCAGTGTGGTAAAATGCATACAATATACATGTCGTTTTAACCCTTTCTTTTTTGTTTTTTGTTTTTGTTTGCTTGTTGAGACAGGNGCTTATTATGTAGACCAGGCTGACCTTGAACTCACAGAGATCTGGACTATCTCTGCCTCCAGAGTGCTGGGATTAAAGATGAGCACACCACTCAGCTTTAACCCTTTCTAAGTGTTTGGTTCGGTGATATGAGGAGGTTGTGCAGCCCTTACCACTGTCCATCTGTATCTTTTCATCTTGTCAAACTGAAACTACACCCTTGGAGTGAGGCTTCTCCATCCAAGAGTTCAGACCACCTGAACCCAGCTTTCTGTCTGTCTGTCTGTCTGTCATTTCTTCATTCCCTCACTGTGTCGGTCGGGTCTGTCCCTGCAGCGATGCAGAACTGACAGTAATCTGTTTACAGTTCAAATGTATTTGTGTAATACTGGTGCAGCCACCCGACATGCTTGGTTACAACTTGCCTGAGAGATCTTTTGCCATTCTTTCTTTGCAGATCTATTTGTGTCTTTGGATCTAAAGCAAATCTCTCTTGGGAAGCACATATCAATGCTCCCTAATGGTTTCCTTTGTGTCTCCTATACCTGACATGCAATCATTGGTTCAGCTTAATCATTTTTAACTTGACATTGGCACAATGTAATGTAAAATCAATATGCAATCAGTAGAAACTGTGATTTGAGCTGTTCCCCAGCTGATGATACTGCAGTCTGGTGTTCTCCAATGCTGGGCGGCTCCAGTCAGCCAGACACAAGTACAACCTCTGGTATGTTATGGCACTAAATAAACCAGGATGCCTCCTAGATTAGGGGTATAAGCACATTTCTAATAAAGTAGGTGTATTGTTTCATACCCTAATCATAAAGAAACAGCTGTACTTGGGACAGTGTGTTTTGTCCAGCCTACCATGGCAGTTCACACTGTAATCCTAACACTGGAAAAGCTGAGGCCGAGGGATTGCAAGTTCCAAGTCTGTCTCAGCTACAGTTGAGATCCTACATAAGTAAATCAATGAAGCTGTGCTTGGTGGCACATGACTTTAATCCCAGCACTTGGGAGGCAAGAGCAGGCAGATCTCTGAGTTCAAGACCAGCCTGGTATACAGAGTGAGTTCCAAGACAACCAGAGCTACACAGAGAAAATCTGTTTCTAAAAGTAAACAAATAAATAAATAAAGTAGTTACAGTAGTTTCCCTTGTCCAGAGTTTTCTTTCCCACAATTTCAATTGCCCAAAGTCAATTAAAGTATGGAAAATTCCAGAAATAATTCAAAAGATTTAAATTGTTCTGAGTAGCAAGATGAAATTTCACTCAGTTTTACTCTGTCCCACTCTATCCTGCCCAGGACACAAATATCCCCTTCATCCAGATTCTCCATCCTGTAATGTAATCCTTATTCCTTATATAACCCATTATGCCCATTGTATAACCTAATCCTTCTACAATGCCTGTCTGTGTCAGAGAGAGAAATATTCACCCATTATTATGTTGGACACTCTTATGAGAGCTCAGTGGCTTTGTTTAATTAACTATTTCTGTTAATCTCTCATTGCACCTAATTTATAAGTTAAGCTTTCCCACGGTATGGATGACCNTGACAACCATGGCACGTACAGGGCTCGGCACCATCTGCAGTGTTGGGGGTTCTTGGAGCATATTCCCCCCAGAGAAGGGTGACTTCTATACTGCTGNGGAGGGCTTTACTCTAGCATTTGGCTGGTTGTTTTATATGTGCCTTGTCATTTTTGTCCCCTGTTTCCTGCATTCTGTTTTCTTCTATGTCTGGCTGATTTTTAGCAGCATAACATTTAAATCCCTCCCTCATTTACTTTCATTTCTTTTCTTTAGCTATCTTCTCTGTGAGCTGTGAGATTATGTTTAACATCTTAAAGGTATAATGCTTTAATTTGAATTTATAGCAGCTTAGCTTCAAACAGGTGCACACACACACACATACATACACACACATATACACACACATACACACACGCACACATATGCACACACATATATACACACACACATACACACACACACATACACACACATACACATATACACACATACACACACCCATAAGAGTCCTTCCTTATCCCTTTTAGTTGTTGAAATGACAAAATCACACATTTACTCACTGTGTCCCTCAAAAACTAAATAGATATATAACTCTTCAAACAACACAGAAAACAGGAAATGAGGTTACAAGCCACTTCTACGGCAACACTAGTGTTTGTAATTGCGAGTTTATCTTTATCGGAATCTTCTGCCTATAGCTTGAGTTGCTGTCTGTATTCTTTTCTTTCGCCCCAGGGAAGTCCCTTCAGTGTTTCTTGCAGGACAGGATGGGAATGTCTTAATCCGTTCTCATTTTTGAAGTTTTGTGAGATACAGGATTCTTGGTTGACAGGGTTTTGCTTTGTTCTCTCTAGCTTTCTGGCTGGGTCCATCCACAGCTTCTGGCCTCCAAAGCTCCAAGGTCCTGCTGAGACTCCTGCTGTGAAGCCCTGTAGTTGCTTCTCTAGGCTGTTTTAGTCAAGATTTTCAAAATTATGTCTGGCTTTTGATAATTTAATTATAATGTCTCAACGTAGGCCCCTCTCAACATCCTCCTTGGAGCTCCTTGGAGTTTGCTGAAATTATAGATGTTTATCTTCGTGTTTTACAAAGTATCTAACAACCATTTCTCTGAAATCGTCTCTACCTATGTCTCTTCTTCTCAGACGTCATGAAGCATCTCTGTTGACGGGGGGTCTGTCCACATTCTCTGTTTGTTGTTCCTTTTCTCTGAAATCGTCTCTACCTATGTCTCTTCTCCTCAGTCCTGGTTCAGGGCTGCTTAATCTTTCTTTCCCCTNCTGCGTCCCTGAAGTGAAGTTTCCATCTCGGTTATTGTACTTTTCAGCTCCAGGTTCCCTTGAAGGTTTTTATATCTTTTCTTGGTTACTAATGTTCAGCTCATGCATCGTTTTCTTGACTTCTCCTTGGTTATTTTAAAGTCTTGGAGAATAAATCTGATGTCAGGGCTTTCTCAGTTTCCATTTGATATTTACTTTTCTTTCGTTTTACTTTTTTGTNTTTTCAAGACAGGGTCTCTCTACATAGCCTTGGCTGTCCTGGAACTCACTATATAGACCAGGCTGGCCTCAAACTCACAGAGATCCGCTTGCCTCTGCCTCCTGGGTGCTGGGATTAAAGGTGTGCACCACTATGCCTGACCTCTGTTTGCTCATTACTACTAGTATTAGTAGTAATACTAATTGTGCATGAGGATGACATATGGGGTGTGTATGTTAGGGTCCACAGATCACTCGACAAAAGACCATCACTCACNTATGTTTATTTCTCAAGAGAAGAATTCCTGCATGCAAGGGTCAGCCTCACAACAAAATGGCAACAACCCCCAGAGAAGCTCGCAGGCTCCTTTATACAGGCAACCAGAAGGGGACTAGGTCATCTTAAACATGATTGGCCAAGTGAGCAGCAGCCACATTAATATGTTTCTGATTGGCTGGGGCTGTAAGTGCTGAATGACGCCTGGTATGCAGTATCTCCTCTCACCTGCCTTATCAGAAACCAAAACTGAAACAGAAACTGAGACCTAAACAGAAACTGAAACTCAGGCCTAGCAGCGGCTGGGGCCAGGAGAAGCCCATCATAGTGCTCCTGTGGCCCCTCATGTAAATGTTAGGGCATACAGGTGGCGGTCAGAAGACTACCCAGTGCCATCGTCTCTGCTTCCACTTTAATATTAATTACAGGGATTGCAGGTTGCCAGTCTTACACTTTACCTACAGAGATATCTTACCCAACCCCCTTTTTTTCTTCCAATAGGGCACATTTGATGTTTGGCAATCTTGTAGTATTTTGTTGAAAACTTGACATTTTAAACTAGTAATTCAGTAGGTCTTGAAATAAAAGTTCTCTCCTCCAGGGTTCATGGTTATTTGGTTGGTTGTTCTCCGCTGACAGCTGTCCTGGAGGACATTGTGGTACATGTCTGTCCTCCCACCTCTGAAAGGCAGAGGAAGTGGAATGCCAGTGTCAGGTCATTCTGTGTTACCTAGTTCTAGGGCAGCCTGAACTGTATAGTGAGACTTTTCCTCAAAAACACAAATCAAAGCAAAACAAAAGNTGTGGCATGGATCAGCCTAGGGTATAAACAGATCTTGGGTCTTTGTTGAGCCTGTGCCCTTCCCTGGCTGTGTGTGGTCACTTTGTAGTGTCCTCTGTGTATACAGCTCCTTTGGATTAGACGGTCATTAGTGTGTGACTCCCAAGGGGGCTAAGGGAAAAAAAAGTAAGGAGAAGGAAGAGCATCTGTTCTTTAAGTCCCTTGGTAGCTGCTTCAGTTGGGGAGGCACATCGACAAGGGTCTTTGTCTGTGTCTCCACCTCAGAAGTGACAATGAGAATCAGAGTTCAGGGCTCTGAGCTTGTACTGAGAACTATGTCCCTTTTGAGCGATGTATAGGTCATGGCTTGCACAGCTGCCTACCACAAGACTGGGGTGTAGGTCGCTGCTGCTGGGTTACCAGCTACAACGGACTGAAATCAGCCAGCTTGTGAACCAAGCCTTCCCCGAAAGCTCCCAGGATTCAACAGACTCAGGATTCAAGACTCCAGATTTCCACAACAGACACAGCAGACAGAACCCAACAATCAATTGTTGTGACACTTGGGAGATAGATTTCTGATGCTCCCTCTTCTGCAGTCTTCCCAGAATCCTCTTTCCTGTCCAGTTTTACAAACATTTTTCCAGTGCTGTCAGATGAATTAATAAATCTCAGAGAAGTAGCCAATATTCCTCATGTGCTTGCTATACTCCAGGCACTGATCCACATATCCAACATGAATTAATTTGTTAATCCTCACCACAACTTCTCAAGTAGGGGCCATTATTTCTTCATGTTACAGAAAAGAAACACAAGGCAGGGAGAGACTGCTGTGGGAACTTGTCCACTCTGAGGTTGAGATTCAAACCTGAGAAGATTGCTTCCAGAGTCCACGCCTTATCATGGTGTTTGCATAGAGGTATCCTTAGCATCCTCTGGCAGCAGAACAAGGGCTCTCTATCGTGGAAGGTTAGGGGTGCAGAGAGAGATTTCCTGAAAGAGGCTTGCCTGAGAAGGTAAGAGATGAGCCGGGCACGGGGTGCCTCTGTAGAAAGAAGGCGCAAACACCTGTAACTGTCAAACTGCAAGAAGCTGTAACGAGGCAGAGCAGGATGCAAGCAGCAGGCCGAGCTGAAGAGCAGGCTGCATTCCACAAGCACTTCCAATTTCAGGGAAGAGAAGCTGGGAGATGGAAAGGTCTTTGCGAAGGAGGTGGCAGCTTCAGAAGTTAGCGAGGACTGCAGCTGGCAGATTGGGCCTAGCAAGCCTTCCAGACAGGGGGAAAGCATGGAGGTGGGAGAGTGGGAGAGAAATATTTAGGGACACGTTTGGCTTGGCAGGAGGGGAGGAGTGTTCATCACACAGTGACTGCTGAGACACCAGCAGAGCCCACACTGGATTTTACAGTAGGATGACTGGAATTCTCACTAAGCCAATTTGAGGCTTCGGTGGTGTGACCACGGATGAGCAAGGAGAGTCCCAGTTTCCACATCTGTAAAGCGGAGGTGGTGTTCCATCCTCTAGAAACTTCACTCCCAGGTTTACAGATGTGGATGTTTGTGGAAGGACTTTGTCAACCCCATAGCATCTTTTCAAGTCCCTTGGTACCCATATGACATTAGAATTACTAGAGGGTCTTAAAAACAAAACAACAACAACAATAAAAATGGAGCCAGAGGATGGTTTGGCAGGTAAAGGTGCTTCCTGCCAAGCCTGACAACCTGAGATTGATACCCAGGACCCACATGGTAGAAGGAGAGAACAGACTCCCACAAACACAAACTTGTCCTCTGACCTCTACATGTGCACTGTGGCAAGTGTGTGTGTGTGTGTGTGTGTGTGTGTGTGTGTGTGTGTGTGTGTGTGTTACCTTGTTTACCCCATACATTGGCCTCTTCTACAGGGGCAGAAACTGTCTCAGAGGTTAGGGAACCTGCATAAGCTCCTGCACCCTCCCCGCTATAATAGTCCAGAGCGAGGCCTAAAGCCTGTGAAAGTGTGCCCCCTCCATTCAGGTAGCGAACCTTCACTAGGGAGAGGGAAATGTGGAGAGAAGCCATGACTGCGACACCACAGAAAAGGACCAGGTCCCTAACAGGGGACTTCTAGAGCCTATGCCTCCAGTTAGTGTCTCCCCAAAGGAAACTATGGCAGCCAGACCATGAGAATCACACTAACTGTGACCTGGTACAAGAGCTGCTGTTGTATAAACCCAGTCTGTGCCCAGGATCACATATCCACCCAGGACCTCTGTCTTTTGCATGACAGGATGTGCATGGTGGGTCATCCTAATCAAATGGGGACAGCTCCAAAGCATAACCCCCANGTCCACAGCCATGGGGCAGGCAGTTCTGTCACTGCCCTGACTACTGAGCTACTGTAGTATACTCCACTATCCTACTATTTCCTACTCTGGATACTGTGACCAACCTGCCAATCACCCCCTCCCATTTGGCAGTCTTTTGTGGTTCTTATAGAAGCTTCAAGACACTTGAAGGATTCTGGCCCAGGTGTAACTAGAAAGTCTCCCTACTCAAGCACCTTCTTGCCACTGTCCTGAGGGGAGAGAAACCCAGCCTTCGGGAAATTTCCCTTTCTGTTTGCCTCCATCCCACCATCCAGAGGGCTGAGGGACCCAGAGTCTTCTGGGAACTTTCTCTTTCTGCCTCAGGACTCTCCACTGAGCCTCAGGGTTGGGGCAACTCTCCTGTGAAGTCTGAAGGCCTCTCTGTTCTCACACACATTCCCACAGAGGTGAGGGACTTGGCCTCTCTAACAAACCATTTGACAGAAAGGCCTTCCTCTCTTGGCAACTGAGAATCTCTGGCCAAGGCACTCGGATGAGATCTGAAGGCCTGGGACGGCCTGGGACGGCCTGGGAGAGAGAACTGTTTTCTTTCTCTGTGCTCAGTTCCCGTTCCTGGTGCAAACCACACAGCAACATCTGCTGAGCTGTGTTCCTTGCAGTGGGTGCTCTTCCCCATCCTGTAGTGGCCCCTTCCCTTCTCTCCTGGCCAGCCCTCCTGACACTTGATTTCATGCCTCTGAGAACATCCCCACAGTAGATATCAGATTGATAAATCCTTCCCTTTCTGAACTTTACCTAGTGTTCTCCCCTGTTAACTGTTGGCCACAAAACCAAGGGAATCTTTTAAAAAGGACACCCCTTTCTATAAAGTGGCACCTCCAATTCTTGACAGATACTGTGCCATTTGAATGCGATTAGCCCCCATAGGCTCACATATTTGAATGTTTGGTACTCAGCTGGTAGAGTTGTTTGGGAAGGATTAAGAGACATGGCATTGTTGGAGGAGTATGTCCCTGGGGACAGGCTTAGAGGTTCCAAAAGCCCACATCACTCTCTCTCTCTCTCTCTCTCTCTCTCTCTGCTTCCTGTTTGTGGATTAAGATGTAAACGCTCAGCTACCGCTCCAGCGCCATGCCTGTCTGCCTGCCGCCATGCTCCTCATCATGGTGGTCATGGACTCCGTCCGACCTTCTGAACTGCGAGCCCCAAATTAAGGGGATTCTTTTATCAGTTGCCTTGGTCACGGTTTTTTGTCACAATGTAGAAAAGCAGCTAAGATGACCTGGGCTGGCTGAAGACATCCACAGCTACCCCCACCCCCACCTGGTGCCTTGCAATGATGAGCAAATATATGGTGGAGAAACGGGGGAGAAAGAGAAGCAGAATGGTTCATGGCTGAAGAAAGAGGCAGAACTGAAGAAGCGAAGGCAGTGAGGAACAGGCTGATGTGGGTGGCCTGCTTGCCACCTGGGGTCAGGGTGACATCTGACCCCAAGCTCCAGCCAAGGGCCACATCTGGGTCTATGGTCCTACTGCAGCCAGGGTCTGTGTGAACATCCATGACCCATGTTGCCACCAAAGGCCACAAGGATGCCAGGGGTCTTGGCCACCACCTGGGCCATGCCGAGTTGAGTGGCCTGTGTTGCCACCCAGGGCCATGATGACATCAGGGCTTGAGCTGCTGCCAAGGGTTATTGTAAATAGTTTATATTTAGGTTAAAACTTTCTTATTTAGAAAAAAAGGGGGAGATGTAGTGGATGGCTATTTTGGCTTCAGCTAGGTGGCTAGCACCTCCCTTTTAAGGGCATGGCCAAAAACCTGAGCCCCTTGAAAAATCGGGGCAGCTATGTGAGCGCTCTCTCGTCTCACTCGCTTCCTTCCCTGGGGAGTGTTTTGGGATCGTCCCTCTCGCCGTCTAGCTGTTCGCTGCGATCTTAGAAGGCAGAGAATTTATCGCTGGATTGCTTTCATGTCTGTCCTTGCTACCTTCCCCTTTGTTCATAAGTTGCTTATAAATAAAGCTATTTTGATAAAATATATAAATAATTGAGTTGACCGTATAATTACAACCAAAGGGCTATGTCTAGTTCGGTGGCCCTACAGCATCCAGGGTCTGTGTTGATGTCCATGGCTTCAGTTAACCACTGAAGGCTAAGCAGAAGCCCAGGACAGCCACCTGAGTCCATGTTGGTGTCCAAGGGTTATGCTACCACCAGGGCCATACTTATCTGGGTTGCCTGTGCTGCCACTGGGGCCATGGTGACATACATGCCTGAGCCACTGCCAAGGGCCATGCCTAGGTCCATGGTCCTGCTGCAGCTGGGGTCTGTGCTGATCTCTGTGACCCATATTACCACAGGGGGTCATAGGAACCATGCATGTTGAAATCTGAAGGCCATACTGAACCAGCACTGCCCTTTGCTGACCCTGGAAGATCTGCCTTGCCCCTTGCTAGCCACTACAGTGGAAGAGTTGGCCCAGCCCCTCACTGGAGAGCTGGCCCACACTCAGGAGAGATGGCGCCACTCGTTACCACAGGCTGGGAGAGCTGACCCTGTTGGCATGGGCATAGAAGAGCTGGCTCGCCCCTCNCCTGAGGGGGGTGGTCCCAGCTGCCCTGGACTGATCAAATCAGCTACCACTCAGACCCACACCCAGGGCTTTGAGTCAGCTCACCCCAACATCTACTCCATCTATGACCTGCCAGAGTATGTGAAGGGACTGGTTCTGTGGAACCACATCTGTAGGCTCTTCATGACTGAGGGCAACAGCAGGATATCTGAGAGGCATTTCGGTGAGGGTCCAGTATTGATGATGTACCAGAAGCCAGAGGCCTTGAACCTGACCAACAAGTCANTGAAATGAACATTTGCAAGTAAAGATGAGTGCCCAAAAGGGTCTACTGTGGGACACAGTGCAGCTCCTGATGATGCTAAGATGGATGAAGAGGTGCTGGAGAGGTGGGAAGATGGTGGAGCTAAGGGGCTTCTTTATTTGTTTTGTTTTTAATTGACATTTTTGTTTTCTTTTGGGGGGAACGCTACTGGGGTGAGGGGGGGATATGGAGGGACCGAGAAGTGAGTGAGATTAGGGTGCATGTGAAATTCCCAAAGAATCCATGGAAAATTGTGTTAAAGAAAGAAAAGCAGCTAAGATAACTCATCAGGAGGTCTTTTCAAAAGAGTTATATGTTCCCCTCATTTGAAGGTTGTACCATGGGTTCCCTTGCAATCTTGGACCCCTGTCCTGTAGATGCACGCCTCATTAGGAACCAGGGTCATCTACTCTTGTCTCGACATGAGACAGGCCCCTTCTAATCTATCACATTCACCATTGGGATCTATTCTAAAGAACAGAGGTAAATTTGATCCCCAGACTAAAAAAAGAAACATCCTGCATCCTCTTGTAACATGGCTTGGCTGCNGTACAAACTCAGATCTGCAAATGTGACCCTTGCATGACACTTCACCACAACACTCTTTGCTTAGCCGGTTCTGTCACAGTNTTCTAAGTGGTCAGAGGTCTCCTATATATATCCAAGCTTTCATGTCCCTTCGTCAAGATCTAAATCTACAAAAAATCATGCCACATGTGTTTAGCTAGATTGCTAGGTCCCTCAGAAGGCCAGGACATCCTGGAGAGTCCTCCTTCAGCACACCCCATCCTATCAACTAACTGTTCCCAGAGTCCATCTTCCCAGAGGGGTTCAGTCACTTTCCTATATCCAGAGGGCTCTGAGATTCTGTCCCCCTCCACACATCCTTTCAGGAAACAACTTTGAAGAATTGATGTGTTCTGTTGCTGCTCCAGGAAGCCTAGATCCCCTCCATGGATAGCCGATGAAAAACTGCACTGTCAAAGTCTCTGTTCCCCTCCTTATACCTTATACCTTGCCCAGACAGAAACNGAAGTGGACTCTTTTAGCCAAGACCTCTCGACTTGCATTAAAGCATTTCAGGTCTTCTCCATCTCCTTTGACCTAACTTGGCAGAATATATGCATTCTTTTTACTGCCTACTGTTCACACGAGGAAAAGACCTGTATCTGGCCACTCGCTGGCTGAGTGGTGGGCTAATGAGGCCCCACATCTGAATCCCATGGGAAGCCCCTCCTGTTGGAAGATACACTTTCCCCAAACAGACCCTGGGTAGCCTTACGAGGAGAAGGATCCAGGTAAGAAGGGCCATAACTACACATGTTCACAATGATTAACTGGTAGTGATCAAACCTGTCAATGATACCAAATGGAGAGAGATAACCCAAGGGCCCACTGAAAGCCCAGCCCCGTCTACTTACAGACTGGCTGAGGCTATGTATAACTACTAACCTGGACCCAGAGGGCCCTGAAGACCTTGTCATTTGTCAACCCATTTCATCAGTTAGTACTCCCCAGGTATCTGACAAATGCTTCCAAAGCTGGACAAGGGACCCAAAACCTCTTTCCTCACTTTGCTTGAAGGCACTCCATTTACTGGGAGGGAGGTTTGAGGACTGAGAAGGAAAGAGAAGGAGAGGATGCAATAGCAGCTGCCCTAGCCTATGACAGGCTGCTCTAGGTGCCTCCATCAGGATACAAACCGCCTAAAGCTTCATCTTTGTCCCTTTTCTCCTGCATGAGGAGACCAAATTCAAGTAACACCCCCTCCCTTCTCTGTAGGTACCCTCATTGAGTCAGCCAGGACACTTGTCAAGACTGTCAAAACTGGCCCGTGGCCACTTTGCAAACAGTAGGGACATTGGACCCAGGACTGCCTCTCTCTTTAAAGGGAAGGCCATCTCAATACCCAAAGTCCTGGAGACATGATGGTCAGGGGGTGGAGGGTACCACTGATTCTATTCTTGGACTCCAAGGGAGAAGGACTGGCTTGACTAACAGTCTGTTTGTATATAGATTCTCATATTGTTTCCGACTCTATGGAAAAGCCTCGGATGACCCTGGATGTGGCAGGAACTAGAATTAACTTCTCAATCAATATGGAGGCCACTTCTTCTGACCAACTTCCTTGAACCCACTTTTTGATCCTCCTCATTGGAATTGGTAGGTAACCCCTGCAGAGCTAAGCCACCCCACACCCCCTCTAGAAGGCTCCTTGGAAAAATGTATCTTTTACACATTCATTCTTAATATTACCGAAATGTCTACCACACTGTTAGGGAGAGACATCTTGTCAAAACTCAGTACAGGCTCAATAGTCCCGTAAGCTCTCCCTGACCCCTCTTACCCAGGCACGCCACTAGCTCTCTTCTACGTCACAACAAATCCCCCTGGGGACTGTTTCTCTCTCCCTGGATGGTCACTGTGCACAACCTCTCCAAAACATCTCAAAATTTCCAACTTTCCCAGGCATCCCTTCCTCCAAGCCAGAAGTCCAGGGATGTCCATACCCCTTATTTCCCTTATTTATAAGCATTTGACCCCTGGTCTACTCTGCCCTTGTAACTTCTCTTGTGACATGCCCATACTGGTGGGCAGAGGCTTGACAACANTTACTGGTTAGTGTAAAACCTCCGCGGCATCAACAAGGTTGTAGTTCCTGCATGCTGTTGAACCAAACTCCTACACTCTCTTAGGACAAATTCTCATAGGGAGTCCTGCTGGTCTCCTTCTTCCCAGCTAGCCCNCCTTTTATTTTGTTTTGAAGCGCCAATGAATTTAATCAAAGTTGCTTATGGCAGCAAAGGTAACAGGTTATTTACAGGACCATGGGCAACTTAGCAATTCCCTTCACTAGCTGTATAAAAGCCTTTCCGACTGAGACTAAAAAGATGACAGAGGGCATAACAGCACTTGAACATGTAATCTCTCCCTTTGGTCTCTCTTTCTCTCTATTGTCAGATAATAAATAGCTCAGCTTTCATCTGAAAAAACAAAACACAAGGCATTAGTGAAGCCCTTCAAATGAAGTCTCACTTGAATGCTGTGTGATACACACAACCACCAGGAAAGGCAGAGAGGGTTCAGACATTAAAGGGGCCCCTCAATAATTTAATAAAAGAAACTCCACAGTCCTGGCTAGCTCTCCTCTCAGTGGCATTCCTAAGGTCTCCTATCACTCCTGAGGAGAGATACATCTCAAGCCCATTTAAGGTCCTATGTAGAAGAGGCCACTCCTTCAGAGAGATCTTTCATTAGGCCCTGAAACTCATTGTCTTGCCCAGTATGTTACATTTCAGAAACCAACCACCAAGACCATTAATGATCATCAGGATAATTACAGCCCGAAACCAGACTCCTTCTCACCAAGTGAACATGGCCAATCAAAATCAGCCTTGATGGAAGACCACAGAGCTGCTCTCTCTCTAAAGTCAGCCTCCTCCTGGAATCGAACACTGAGCAATCAGAACTGTTATCATTTGTATGGTGGGAACTGCCATGACGGGCATTGTATGATGGGTCATCCTAGTCAAAGAAGACAGTGGGCTGGCGAGATGGCTCAGTGAGCAAAAGAATTTCCCTTCAGACCTGGTGACCTGAGTTCCATCCCTGGAACCCACATGGTNGAAGGAGAGACTGACACCCCACGAGCCGTCCTCTGACTTCCACACATACAGGTACATTACACTACCCCTTGAATAATGAAATAAATATAATTTTAATTTTTAAAAAAGAAAGAGGGTAGCTGCAGACAGGTGGTTCTTTTTTACCCCTCTCCCATTGAATTCTTCCAGTGTGTTCAACAAACTTTTTTTTTCCCTACTTTGGTCTAATGGTGGATTCTTTCACCAACCCTGTACCATTCCCCTTGTATCCCCATTCTCTAGGAAGAAGAGTTCAGACTTCCTAGGAGGCCCCAAAGGTAGAGCACTAAATCCCAGCAGCCCAACTGGAAGGGTGACCCTGGCCACACAGATGCAATCTCAGGTGAGTGCACAGCTAGAAGACCCCCCAAAGACCTCCTATATCCAAGCCAGGGTGATGGGATTCTTTTTTCTTTTCTTCTTTTGGCTTTTTGAGACAGACTCATTTTATAGCTAGACTATCTAAAAACAAGCAGTTACCCTGTTTCCAGCTGCCCAGTACTGGGATAGCAGGGAAGCTTACTAACATGGACCACTGCCCCTCACCCCTTAACAAGCAGGGTTCAGCCCAGGTGAGTCCCCACGATTACACTACGACTGTGAGCAAGGCAAGGGTCTGAACAACCACTTTCTTCTGAGTGAGTTTGATTTTACCGACTGGGAGCTTCCTTCTCCTCAGGCACACACACACAAGCCCAAGCAAAGATTTTTGTTTTTAAATAAGGAAGAAAGAAACAAAAAGACTGCATGTGACAAGCTTGGGCCNTGGCAGGGGAACATTGCTGTGTTCCCCCCACCCAGGGACCCTTTCCAAAGTGGTGANTTCCTGGGAGGTCCAAAACCAATACTAAACCTCCCATAACCCTTTCTTGGGACGTGCCCCCTCTGGAGGTTGGCGTTGTCTGGATATGTATGTATGTGTGTATGTATGTGTGTATGTGTATATATGTATGTATGTGTGTGT
>LZPO01008022.1:263634-282846 GCA_001675575.1 Neotoma lepida
CCGGCGACCTCCAGATGTTCCCAAGCCAGCGGCCATCTGCTGAGATTACTGGGACGCGCAAAAGGGGAAGGCAGAGGGGGCAGGGATCCGGGTTGCAGGAAGCTGGGAGAGAGGCCTAGTGAAATGGGAGGGAACCGCGCACTTTTGAGACGCTCCCTAGGGTGGAACCCGTGCTCGGCCGGCGGGCGGGGGCTGGGCTGCTGGAGCGCCCCGCTAGACTTGCACTTTGACGACGTTCCCTGAGCCTCTTGGCCGCCAGCCGGAGCAGCCACTGGGTGCCCAGCAAGGGGAGCCCGGCGGCGGGCGGGGACTTGGGGCGGGACGTGCGGCGCGGAGAAAAGCGCCGGCCCACCGGCCAGCGCCGGGCCGCCTAGGTGAGCGTGCCGAGGCGACAGCTGTGGACCTGCCAGGTGGGTGCTGTCCCGAGGCACAACGAGATCCGCGTGCATGCAGAAGTCTGGAGCCTTGGACTCCAACCTCGCCACCCCATCCCATGGGCAGGCGGGTGCGAGGGGCGGGTCCGGGTCCCGCCGAGGCCCCTCAACTTTTCCGGGACACCGGGCCACAGCAGCGCAGGGTGGGGGTAGCAGGGGAGAGGGCTTTCAGGAGACAAAGGCTCTGCCTGGGGGCCGTGGGCGTGGGCCGGCGCCTCCAGGGTCTTTGTAAGAACACGTGCATCTCACGGTAGTGGGTCTTTTGTGGATTTGGGTTCAGAAGCCAGCATCTCCCTGTGCCTTTGTGTGTGCGTGGCTTTGCATGGCTGTCTCGAGCCCGTGTCCCCGTTTCGCACCCTGGCGTTTGGTTGTGAGGACTGGTGGGCGCTCCGCGTGTGTCCGCATACGTGGTCTGTGCCTGTCGACGTGTCTGGGTTGGGTGTCCGTGGGGCATATGTGCGCGCTGAGAGCCTGAGCTGCCCCGACTCTCCGCTCCCCTGCTGTCCACCGTTTCCCCCTACTTGGCTTCAAACTTTTCTCCGGGTTCCTCCGGCAACGCCTGCTGGCACCCCTCCTCTCTCTCACCTCCGGAGGTCCTTCGAGCCGCGAAGGGGTGGGATAGGATTGGTGGGTCGGGGGTGATCGGCAGTGCCTGGCGACTGGCCCGGGCCGGGACTGGGCGGAGCGTGCTGGACACCCTCACAGGACCCTAGTGGGAGGAGGGAGGGACGCGGTTGGTCTGGGCTCCGGCCTGAGGCTGGAGACCCGGGAGTAGCGCGCTGCTGGCAGTTGTCTGCTCTGCGCCTCTGGGACAGAGTGAGTGTGGAAGGAGAAACCCGCCAGCTTGGTGGAGAGACTTGCTTGGTTTTGAGTACCTCTCTGCATTTAACCGGANCCCAGAGTGAGGGGCTCAACCTTCTGATCCAATAGGTGAGAAAGGCCAAGGCTTGCTTGCATCCGGCCTGCTCGCGGCCCCAGCCCCCCACCCCCGGGAGGGGCTTGCATACACTAGTTTCCAGCGAGACAGTCAGTGTCCCACGGTAGGGCACAGGACGTGTTGCTCAGCCCGGTTGAGATTCTGTCACTTACGGATGGGGTGAGAATTCCTCGCCGCCGCGGGAGCGGAGCGCGCAGTGGTGGTAACCAGCATCTGGAGCTTAGCTGAGAGCAGCGCCCGCCCACACTTGGCCGGGCCCAGAGGTGACTCAAACTTAGATCCTTCCTTGCTCCATGCTATNCTTTTGGATAAGTCTAGACTTGCAAAGCCCCCAGAGTGGGAAGGGCTCCGTCCTGCCTNGGCTTTTGATCCTGGGTGGCAAAGATAAACCAAACACTTCTTTTCCAGCCCTCCACCCCAATCTTTAACCAAGAACTTTGCCCAGTACTACGGGGGTGGGGGGTGGGGCGGGGAGCGGGATAAGTTGGCCACAAACTTGGGAAAGAGGCAAGGATGGCCACTTTCCTTTTCATTTCTGGTCCTACTCCTTCCTTGTGAAAGGGGGGGAGTGTAGACTCCCTTGTGATCACTCCCTTGTGACCCTAGAGCCTGGAAACTATTGTGTTTCCCGGCTTTAATTTGTTCCTAAGACGAGAAAGCCGGAATGCACCATCCTGGGGAACTTGAGTCCACAGGGCTTCCACCCACCCTGTTCCACTGACCCGTGTAAAGGCAAATACTGATGTTACTAATCTTTTACATGACANACTGGTCAAGAGACAGAGTCCAGACCAGTCTTAATCATAACTTCTGGCACAAAGCAGAAGCGGTGTACTTTATTGAGTTCACTACCCTTTCTCAGGCATGGAGCCTAGGAATTGGGGATACTTCCTGAAGAGGGCTGGGCCCACCCTGAAAGTCCCCTGCCAAAACAAGTTCTAAGACAGGTTCCATAGGAGGAACCATGGGAGGGACCTGGCAGAGCAGATGATTCCGCTTAGGGTTTTGAAGTTTTCCAATGCGCAGCAGAGCCAGGAAGGGCCTCCCACAATACATGCAGGGCTCTGTGTGGTCTGAAAAGGGCACACAGGTGGTTGTCTTTGTGTCGGGGTGCACAGTTTGGGTGTTGAGGAATAGGAGTTACTCGGAGGCTGGGAGGGAAGGCAGAGGCTGAATCACTGAGCAGCAGTTTGAGCTGGAGTTTGTGTGCAGAGAGCTGCTGAAGTAAAGGGTGATGTTGGTCAGTCTAAAGCCTTCTCTGGCTTTTGGNTGGTGCTGGAGTCAGGGAGACCTATCTGAAGACAAGATGCCGCACGTCTTCCAGTCAGAAAGTCTGGGAGCTGTGCTCTTGCTCCATGGGTTCCTACNTCTATCACCTGGGATATGTCATTTCACCTGTCTGATTGGTAGCCACCTTCAAATGGAGTTACTGACTGATGTGTTGTGAACGTTAAATAACATAACAGATTACTACATGCGCTAGTAAATTGAGATGTTGGTTTCAGGGTGTCTGATTACATTGTGTGAACACAGTGGAGGCAGAAATAGCATGGACCCCAGTCATAACCCTGGTTTTACCACTGAGCCAAACTCTGAATTCCAGGAGNCTCCGAAGCAGAGGGAGGCCTCTCTGCCCTGACATTTTACTCCTCTACCACCACCCACCGCCGCCATGCTAGTATCCACGCTAGAGCTGGGCACATTCTTAGACAGTCACAGCCCAGTGACCCTTTGGGGAATGAGGGCCAGGTTAGGCTGGGAAGGCCTCACACAACAGGTAGCTTTTGAATCAAACAAGTGAGAGTTTGTGGAAGACAAAAAGGGGGTGGGGGTGGGGCTTTGCCATCTTGTCAAAAGAAATAGCCTATGCAAAGGCAGAGGTCCCTGGGGAGTGACAGGTATCTAGCCTGAGAGGCTGTCTTTGTGGAATGGGTTTTAGATGGGGCACAATGGTGGGGTTTTGATCTTCATTTGGAAGCTGTCTGTACTCTGGGGACCAGCATGGTGGTTGTTCAGAGCTATAGCAGTGTTTAGAGGTGGAGGCCAGAGGCCAGGTGGCTACAGAGGTCTCTTGAGTTTCACCAAGGTAGGGTGAGGTGGCCGTCCATCTTGAGGAAGAGAAGAGACAGTGACCTGCTTGCCTAGAAGTAACTGCTGTTTTGATGCCAAATTCCCTTTTGGCCATAGGTGGCACCATGGCTTCAGCCTCCTCTGGCCTTTGTGACCTTCCCAGATCCTGGGGGAACTTGGTCAGGGTCCTGGGTGGGACACTGAGAGATTCCAAGGCCTCCAAGGATGGCTTTTGGGCTGTCTTAGCATCTCTTCTCTGACCCTGCCGTCACCCCTNGAGGCAGGACTGAACATGTGCTAAGACCCACTGGTGCCAGCAGGCTCAGCCCTTGCTTCCTGTAAAGAGTCAGAACAGGGCCCAGCTGGGAGCAGCACCAGGCTTCTCTACATGTTACAAGACCAGACTGGGTTCTCACAGTCAATGAAAGCCTGTAAGGTTGGTGCCCAGTCTGCAAAACCCCTTTTCTGCCCCATACAGCCTCTCCCTGTGTTCTCATGTGCTGTTTGAGATTAGTGGGAGCTTGACAGTTTTCCCAAAGACCAACTGGAAGGAGAAAATAGCATTTGAGGCTTGTCTATGTCCCTGTAGATGATACTCCTTTGGTGGGAGGGTACTGAAGTTCCAAGCCCCACCTATAGCAAAGATGTCATGAAGGAGGCCAGGTGCTAGGTTCAGAATACCGGGTCTAGCCTTTGTCTCCTCACTGGCCATGTGACTCTGGACAAATCATTGAACCTCTCTAGACTCTTTTTAACAGCCAGAAGACAAGTGCAATATCATCTAACTTCCTGGTTTTGCAGGGTGACTGGACATAAATAGCTGAGGACAGGCTGAGGTGTCCTTTGGTGACAGCATCACCATCTATGTGCCTGATATATCTTTTAGACATTTTGTTTGGTTGACTGGTTGCTTCTTTGTTTTGAAACAGGGTCTTAAACTATATAGCCTCAGGTGCTGTGGAACTCACTATGTGAACCAGGCTGTACTCGAACTCACAGAGATCCTCCTGCCACTATCTTTCGAGTGCTAGGATTAAAGGCTTGCACCACCACACCCAGCCAATACCTGGTATATCTTAATATAGTACTTGATCCAGAAGGGGAAAAAAAAAAAACCCTACCTCCCTCCTCCCTGCCCACAGAGGACAGACAGATAAACATGTCATTACAGCTCCACATTACCAGCTCTAAGCGCCTGTCCACACTGCCCGTTTCTAAGTTGAGGCCAAGTGTGGGTTTGGAGCTAACATGTCGAGGTCGGGTTCCTCTATTGCCTGGCTGAATAGCATGCTGCTGTTCNCTTGTGCAACAGGGATAATAATCACCACAGTTAAGGACTGTCATGGAGTAGCAATGACACANTTGGGGAGCTGATGTGCTTGCAATATTGATTCTGAAGAGAAAGCCAGCCCTGGAGGCTCTGAGTATGTCCCCCAAATTCTGATTCTAATACCCAGAGCTAAGTGGTTGGAGGGCAGGACGCTTATGAAATGTCTCCCTGTGGATTTCATTGCTGTCAGTATGCTCATGACCGAGGGCAGTGAGGCACAAGGCCGCCTGGAGTTGAGGAGCTGATACAAAGGCCTGTCCTAGGTAGGTGCTGGGCACTGGACCACCCAGCAACTATCCCCCAGCCCACCTGGCTCCTGTGCCAGGGGTTCCATGTTGAAGTTGGTAGCAAAAGGTAGAAAGTTTTGTTAAGTCAGAAATGCTATGGCACTGTACCAGGCCCTGGCAAGCAGGCCTCCAGCCTCTAATCCTAGAGAGGTGTCTACAGAAGAGGAGGGTGGCTGGGGCCTCAGCAGCAGACACCAGCAGTATATCTGAGAGGTCAGTGTGAACCATGGACCTGCTGGGTGACTGGCTCTGCATACAGGAACCTGGGTGGAAAGGGACTTGAATGATGCGTCACCACCTCCAGGAAGGTTAGAAAATCATGGCCGTTGTTGGCCGCCAGGGACTAAGCACTTACTGAGCAGAGTACACCATCACTACATTTTCCACAGCCCTCACTTCTTGTCCCTGTGGAGGACTCTGAGACTCTGGTAGGCAGGGCTGGATTCCCAGCAGGTCCTAGGTCTAATAGCCAACCCACATGGCTTCCTGCTGGGTCTCTGTAGCTGCCTCTTTGCCCCCAGGTCTGGTTTTGACCCTAGTTAGGGAAGGATGCAGAAGCTAAGGAGGAGGCGCTCTGTCCCATGCTGCTCACACTTGATGTTTGAAGTTTGAATTTTCTCAGTAGCCTCTAAAGGAGGCCTATTGGTAGCTTGAGGTGTGAGAGGCCAGGAGGGAGGGGGGGTGGGAGCCTGTGGGGACAGAGACTGCTTTGTTCCACTGGCCAGGCAGGGACGGGCGGATAGATGTGTGTGATGCAGGAGCAGTGTGAGGTGGTGGGTCCCAGCTCCTGGGCCTTACTCTGCCATTGCATTCCCTGTACTGCCCCTCTGGGCTTCAGTCACCCATCGTCTCCAAGGGCTCTGCAGCTCACGGGCCTGGAATTCTCTGTTTGTGGACCATGTGAACAACAGCGGACTGTTGAGGGAAGTTGCTACCCAGATGACAAAGAGGGTTCAATCCATGTGGGAGTTCAGACAGGGAAGGGAGAGGGGCNCCTCCAACTTCCAGAGGCCTTCTGTCTGGGAGAAGATGATCCCTGTAGTTTTACAAACAATCCCGAGGGCAGTGATAGGGCCCACTCTGTCTCATGGCAGANTTGGGATGTAATGTGGAAAGAGTCCCTTGGAGCTGCCAGGCCCATAGCATTCACACCATTCATGCTGGCCTCACAGGACCTGCTGTCTTCCATACCAGAGCTGTGTGATGTACCTTGCCTTGTTCTGTTGATCTTTGAGTGCCTTTCTTCTGCAGGGCAAGGTTTGTAGGAACAATCTCTTGACCTAGAGATCTCTCTCCTCCCCAGACATCCTTGGTGGCTGCCTGTCTGCATTTGCCCGCATGTCTGTGCTGCCTGGACGTCTCACTTGCACGTTCTCCCAGAGTAGAGGTCCTAGAACAGAGACTGGGCAACACTGATACTGTTAGACAGGTGAGAAAGTCAAATTCCGGAAATACAACTGTCAAAGTCTCAAAAACTNAAGCCTCCTGGGTTCAAGATGCTAATGATGTTTGCTGTGAATGTGCTGTTTGCTGTGGATGGGAATGAGGGCCTGACGTTCTCATCCGCTCACACCCTGACAAGGCTTAGCCCCATGCTTTGTGCTTTGTTCAGCTTTAAAATCCTCTAACTCTAGGGTTGGTACTAAACCCCTTATTGTGAAGATGGGAAACAGAGGCTCCCAGAGAGGAAGGGACTGGTAATCACAACAGTCCAGGGCAGAACAGTAACTAAGATCGAGGGCTCCTGACTCCCCTGGGACTTGTCCCGACACAGTTGCCCTGTTGCTTTCTTATCAGCATCCTGGAGTGTGGTGAAGCATGATGAGGGGCACTTGGTCTAACATCTAACCTGGAGAGACCCAGCAGCCCATGCTGTGTATCTGTCAGTGTCTTGGCTGTACTGGGCATGTCCCCTGTAGGGAGACATGTCTCCAGTCCTTACAGCAGCTCTTCGAAGGACTGCCTTCCCCTTTCTTCCCGTAGTGTCTCCAAATCACACAGGTCAGCAAGTGACTCTTCAGATCCTTTAACGAGGGATGGGACAGTTGGTCTCATTGGGCAAACTCGAGGACTTATNTGAGAGCGGCTGGCTGTCACTTCCTATTTCCCACTGGAGTTCCCCAGGGCCTATGTATGACCTCAGGGGCCCTGGGAGATGTCTGGCACAGCAGAACAACGCGCTGGCCTAGTGCATTTATCAGCCAAGTCGCCCAGGTGGGACTCCACCTGCACTCCTGATCCCTTTATCTCAGCAGGAGGACCACTGCGTCATTCCAGTTCCTCCGGGGAAGGATGTGTGCTCAGCTCACCACAGATGCAGGGCTCAGGGCTTTGTGGACTTGTGTGAGGATGGCAGACATTGCTGCCCTGTTGAAAGTACAGGGCTGGGGCCTAGAGGAGAGAAACGTCTGTGCTGTGTTTGCCCAGCCAGTTACATAAGCTGGAGTTCAGGAGAAGCGGCCTGGCATTTTGTNGACGCATTGTATAATCACCTCTGGGAACCAAAGGGTAATCTCAGGGCCCTTTGTGGTGTTTGTTTAAANCGCCAGGCAGCTGGGGGTAAGAGCAGATCCGCTTAGCTCGAGGGCGGGGTACAGGTGGTGGTAATGAACTCTTGAAGAGCTCCCTGGGGGAACAAAGGGGCCCGGAGCAACTTAATATTTTCCTCTTGATGCAAACATTGGAAAGCTCTGTCTTGCCTTGGCTGGGACCAAGCCCAGGATGCACCTGGGCAGGGTTTAATCCTGGAATTGGTCTCCACAAATGAAAGGGGTGGACAAGAAGGGCCCCCCGGGGTTGGGTAGGGGAGAAGAGCCCAGCTCCAGTACTTCCTGGCCCAGGACAGAGCCAGAGTGCAGATCAAGTGGCTGCCTCTTTAAAGTTTCATGCAGGGCCAGTAATGCTACCCAGCTGCTCCACTGCCCGGGCTGGAAGGTGGGCAGGTCCTCACCCCTCCCACTTCATCCTCTTTTCTTCCCTGGAGGCCCATGGAAGGGAGACAGGCAGGAGGGCAGGCCACCCAATGAAGAGTCTTCTGTCTTCTGAATGGCTGCCTAGCAGGGGAGGGGGCCACTTAGAGGTCCTCCAGAACATGAACACAGACCTTGAATCTGCTTCATGTGGACCTATGCAACCCTTAGATATGACAGCATACACATAGTGATTTTTTTTTTTTTTTCTTTTTCTTTTGGTTTTTGGTCTTCGAAGACAGGGTTTCTCTGGGTTACAGCTCTGGCTGTCCTGGAATTCACTTTGTAGACCAGGCTGGCCTCAAACTTAGAGATCCACCTGCCTCTGCCTCCTGAGTGTTGGGATTAAAGGCGTGCGCCACCACCACCCGGCTTGTAATTTCACAGAAGGAACTGAGGTCGAGGGGTGGGTGGCTTGAGCTGTAGCGTATGTCTCTAAGGGAAGTCCCTCCTGGACTCCGCGTTACCCNCCGTCCCCCACCAGGCCTTCTGGAGGCAAGAGACTGAGACAGAAGAACCGAGAAGCCTGGGTCCAATTCNGCCATGTTTTGTGCTAGTTTGGTGACACAGCCCTTGTTCTCTCTGAACCTCCNTTTCTTCTTCTGCACAATGGGGTAATAAGCCAGCTGCTTTTCACAGTTAAGGGGAGCNGGCAGAGGGGTGAGCCAGCTGCTAGCTGGGAGTAGGGCACAGGCAAGAGAGCAGGGGCTTAGGGTGTGGGTGTCCCACAAGCATATCTGAGAATCTAGACACTGGGACTCCAAGTAGAAGGGAAGTTGGTACTGCAGAGCCAGCTAAGGTGGAAGGGTAAGGGCAGTCCGTGCAGGAGGAGTGGGCTCAGCCTCTGCCATTGGCAGCAAAGGCTCCTGGCTCTTGTGTCTTCCACCTAGCACCATGCTTAGCTGTATCCATACCTGTCTCCAGCCTTTCAAGCCCCCCAACTCAACCCCTACACTGTGAACTCCTCTCTGGCATACCTGGGTCTCCAGCAGTCTCTGAGCCCTGGATCAGNAGATATAGTAAAACCAGCCAAGAGACCATCTGGTCCAGCAGGTTTCACAGTTAGATGTCCGAGTACCCTCACTTCANCCAGAGCAGGCCACTTGCATCTGATGCTCCTAGCTGAAAATCCACCCACCTGGCCTAACCCCCTTAACCATGCAGATGTAGAGACTGAGGCCAGGGGGAAAAAAAAAAAAGGACTAGGAGTTAGGAGCGTTCCTGGAGGCCAGGAGCTGTGACAAGTCCCAGCTATGTCCCTGCACATGGGGCTGTGTCTTATAGGGCAGGATAAGAGTGTCTGGTACATCCACCCCTCACCTGTGGCTCTTTCCAGGTGCCACCATGTTGTGCTCCCTGTTCCTGCTGCTCCTGGCCACCAGCAGAGTGCAGACAACTCGGCCATGTTTTCCTGGATGCCAGTGTGAGGAAGAGACTTTCGGCCTCTTTGACAGCTTCAGCCTGACTCGAGTGGACTGCAGCAGCCTGGGTCCCCACATTGTGCCTGTGCCCATCCCTCTGGACACAGCCCACCTGGACCTGTCTTCCAACCAGCTAGAGACCGTGAATGAGTCAGTGTTGGCAGGGCCAGGCTATACCACACTGGCTGGCCTGGATCTCAGTCACAATCTGCTCACCAGCATCTCGCCCACTGCCTTCTCCCGCCTGCGCTACCTGGAGTCGCTCGACCTCAGCCACAATGGCCTGGCAGCCCTACCAGCTGAGGTTTTCACCAGCTCCTCCTTGAGTGATGTNAACCTTAGCCATAACCGACTACGGGAGGTCTCAATATCTGCCTTTTCTACCCACAGCCAGGGCCGGACACTGCACGTGGACCTATCCCACAATCTAATCCACCGCCTGCTCCCCCATCCAGCCCGGGCCAGCCTGCCTGCACCCACCATTCAGAGCCTGAATCTGGCCTGGAACCGGCTCCCTGCTGTGCCCGATCTCCGAGACCTGCCCCTGCGTTACCTGAACCTGGATGGGAACCCTCTGGCTACCATCCACCCAGATGCCTTCATGGGGCTGGCAGGCCTCACCCACCTCTCACTGGCCAGTCTACAGAGTGTCCCCCAGTTAGCACCCCANGGCTTCCGTGAGCTCCCAGGCCTGCAGGTCCTGGACTTGTCAGGCAACCCCAAGCTCAAGTGGGCAGGAGCCGAGGTGTTTTCAGGCCTGGGCTTACTGCAGGAACTAGACCTGTCAGGTACCAGCATGGTACCCTTACCTGAGACGCTGCTCCANCACCTCCCTGCTTTACAGAGTGTTAGTGTAGGCCAAGATGTGCAGTGCCGGCGCCTGGTGCGGGAGGGTGCCTACCCCCGGCAGCCTGGCTTCAGCCCTAAGGTAGTCCTACACTGTGGAGACACCCAGGAATTTGCTGCCAGGGGCCCAAACATCTTGTGACAAATGGTGTGGCCTGGGGCCACTTGACAGACTGCTGTCCTGGGCTTGCTCAGGTCCCATCTAACTTATATTTTAATGTGCCAATGCCTGTGAGGAGTCTACAGGCCTATGTGGCAGCATCTCAGCTGTGGGCCAGGCNTAGCTTTCGTACCTGGGGCCTATACCCAGTAACAAAATCTACCCGTTTGTCTCAGTGGCTCACATCCCAGAACTATGTGCAGAAGGACTTTGATGCCAAACCAGACNCTGGTCCCTTCCTGAGCCCTGCCCCAGTTGTCCATAAGTGCCTTCCTTCCCTTTTGCCTGGACTGACCTGACCCAAGATGTGAGAGGGTGGGTGGGTGGGTGCCACCACTGCAAATGCTGGCTCAGGTCCTCTGGCTGAGGGTTCCTTTGAGCTCAGTGTCTGATCACACCGTCTGTGCTCTGGGCCTGTGAGGCCTGCTTCTTCCTTTTCTCATGGAATCCTGGGTAGACTCTTAATTGTAGAAGGACTTAGACAGAAAATCAAAGCCACCCTCCTTGTAGGATAGTCGGGAAAAGGGGCCAAGAGCAGCAAACATGCTCACCTGAGGTCTTGGAGAGATGTGAAGAGCCCAGCCTCCTGCTGAGGTTGGGGGCTATGTACTTTCCTCTCTTTCATCCATCCCCTCTCCTTGCTGGGTGTCATATTANCATTGTCTGTGCTCTTTCCCATTATAGCCAGCAGNAGTGACAAGGTCACAGAGATGGGACTCTAGGTCCAATGACCAGNTTATGGTATGAGCAAAGTCAGTCCACCTTTCAGAGCCTCAGGAAGCTTGGGACATATCAATCCCAAGCCTGTCAGTTTCTTATTGTGGGGTGGGGGTCCCCTAGCATCAAGACTGGAAATGTGCACATTTTCCCCAGAGACCCTGTCTCAAGATGCTTCCTAAGAAGTCAACGCAATTGTGGCTGTCTGGCCATGAGCCCCAAGGGGACTTGTGGACTTAGTGTCTGTGGGCCAGAGCCCAAAGGCCCATTAATCCTTCAAGAGTGCAGCAGAAAGAGACANGGTTTCCCATCCACATTATGCTTACCCCCAGGGCCACATCTCAGCTCTCTTGCCCTGGATTCTCTCCTTTGTCTTCATTTTATAAGAGTCATTGCCTTCTCTTAATGAACTGTCACTTTTAACCCCCACCTCTGCTGGCCAGGGATGGAAATGAAGATAAATGTATTTGTTCTCTTTTGTAAAACTGTTCTGGGCATGTGTTGGGGGTGTTGGGAAGAAGCCAGCTATCAGTGACCATGTGGGTACTGGGGCTGGCCCCCGAGATGCTCACAAGGCAGTGAGAGCTCTGTCTTCCCGTACTAGCCTAGCCCAGCCCAGCCCGACTGGTCCTTGGTTTAATAAATACATAGAAGAGTCCTTTCCATCCCATCATTGAACCAGAATTTGCTGACAATCACTGGACTGGGGTTGGAGCTACAAGGATAAATTAGGCCCCACCTTGGGCAGCTCATTCTCCCTGAAAAGGCCAAGAATCTTCCAGGATCGGGTGTGTATGACAACATTCGGGAGGCAGTTACTTGGGTAGGCTACACCCCATTTGCTTTCTTCACCCCCTATCCATGTCACCCCAACTCCATCCACCATCTATGCATCCTCAGCCATGAGGCCCTTGCACACCCTTGTCTCAGTTTAGGCTGTAGCTGTGGAACTCTGTCCTTGCACTACCCCTCAACTCTCTCATGTAGGACATGCAGTTCCTAATGTGCCTTAGGAGGTTTCCCAAAGTCTCCCTCAGCTCCCTTCTGTCAGCTTTGACCATCATTGGCATTTGACTTCTGTGGTACCCTCACTCCTGTTTGCACACCTCCAGTGACAGCACATTTCAGTGACAGCTCACTTCCAGCTTCCTGTGGACTTCTGGTGGTCAACAGGTTGGTTCTTCTGACTGGCCAGTCTAAGGAGTATCCAACCCCATCAACCAACAGCCATCTGTTGCTGATACCTATGCTGTGCCAGGCACTGCACTGAACTGCAAAATACAACTCCTGGGGTCTCTGCCCTGGGGGACACAACAGGATCCCTAGCTAAAGAAAAGTTCAAAGCCAGTGAAAGCCTTGTGAAGGACCAGCATAGCTCATGACTCGTAGACTAACAAGGAGGCTGGCACTTAGGAAAGGTCACAGTTGAGGGATCAGTGGCACACAGTCCAGGGTTTCTAGTTGACAAATATCCCATGGTGATCTTCTTGGCAAGAATATCCAACTCCCTAGGTGGATGCCCACTGTTGGAATGTTCTAGACTCTGTGTAGAAAGAGCTGAGGTGGAAGGGTTCCATTCCCTGTATTTACTCAGGTGGGGAAGAGGGAAGCCCTGTATACCAGGCAGGAGAGGCTTCAAATGTAGGAGCGGGGTTAGTATGGTGCTGGCACCCCGTAGACCTGGGCCCTCCTAAAGCCCTGCTTGAGGAAGGAATTCTGTTTTGTTTTTGAGACAAGATCTCTCTATGAAGTCCTGTCCATACATAGGAATCTTAAAGATAGGGACAAAGCCTAGAAGGGGATGGGGGGAGAAGGGGAGTAGAGAGAGATCTCAGCACTCAGGCTGCAACCGGAACACGGGCTGCTGGTGCACACCAGTGATGCCAGCACTCCTGAGGCAGAGCCAGGACCATGACTTACATGAAGGTCTGGGGCAGCAGGGTTTGGAGGTGAGCCTGGGCTGCATTAGACCCTGTCTCAAGAACAATAACAACAACAATAAAATGAGCCAGAGATGGGGCTCCTGGGGTGAGGGTGGGGCCACAGATGTCAGACTGCAGCCTCATCCTGTCACCTGAGACATCACAACACTCTCAACACAGCCTCTTGCCTGCCCTACACCTGAAGCCTCACAGGTAGTGCTTCTGGGCGGCATCTGGCCCACAGTCAGCGCCACCTGGTGGCCACACACCCCAGGTGGGGGCCGACAGGCAGAGCAAGGCCGAGCGTTGTCCTCTGCTTCCTGTTATCCAGAAATACAGGGTCTTCCTCTCTTTCCAAAGATCCTGGCACCTAAGAGGAGGGCGTTAGAATATTCAGTCTCCAATTTCATGCTAAGATTCTGTTTTGAATTCATAGGGTTCATCACAAAAAATCCTGGATTCATTACAAATCAATTGTGTGACTTCTGAGCCTGAAAAACCAGAGTGAAAATACCTCTGTCCTCAAGAAGAGGGAATGAAGTCACATTTGCGCAGAATAAAAAGCTGTGACAGTCACAAAATAAGGTGCCTCAGAAGCGCCCTTTGTCCTCTCCTCACCACCACACTGATTACTTTTGTCATCATATAAATGAGGAAACCAGCCCAGGGCTGGCTTCATCTGTCGGGTACCATCATTCCCTCCTTGTCTGTCCCTGCTCATGAGTGGGACACTGCTCTCTGAGAATCCGGGAGGAGAAGGGTGCTCTGAAANACCAAAAGCCATTAGATTAAACCTGTTTCTCTGGTGCAAATAAATCGGAGAGATCATACAGCTCTGGGTGGATCCCATCAGACCTTAGAGAAGAAAAGGCCAAAGTCAAAGTTACAGACGTGTTTCTCTTGGCCCTCTTTGCACAGATGTAAGGCTGAAGTCAGTGAAGGTGCGGACTGAGGTGCCAGGGTTCTGTGCTGCACAGCTGGCTACACAATCTGTGGGATACAACGTGCAACGAGCACGTCGGTCTGACCTTTAGAGTGCTTAAGAATTTCAAGATGGCGAGAAGAGAGCTGGAAAGCAAGCACAGGGCCCTCCTAAGGACCCATAATCCATGAAGCCATCTTCCTGGGCTCAGAGCGCCACATTAGTAGANAAAGCCTAGTACCTAGTGTTGGGGAAGATGACAGAACAGGGTCTGGTTCAGAGAGCCCACTGGAATCTCTGAACAAGAATTCCCCTCTTGATGTAGCCACACCCCAACGCCTGCTTCCTCTGTATGGCCATGGCCAAAGGGCTCTCAGAATAGAGAGGCAGAAACTCCCATCCAAGTGCCATCAGACCAGGTCACAGACCACCAAGGATATAAAAGGCAGAGGCTTTGTCACTTCGTGTGACGTCCAGTCATACCTAGTTCCTTCCAAGGGTGAGGTCTGTGATGGTAGAGGTCATCAGAGGCTCACGTGGCCTAGTCCATCAAGGATAACAATTCCTTCTTGGCTAACATTCTCCGGGGAGCAAATGTTTATCCTACCAATAACNACTCCATTCATGGCCAGGATCCACAAAGGGACGGTGTCCAACGCTGGCCATGCCTGCCGTACTCTGCTGTCCAGAGTCGCAGGTAGCAATCAATTCTATGCTCTGTGCTCAGCATTTACCATCTGTCCACGGTGCACCTTTCAGCAACAGAAAATGACCATTCAGCTAAGTCATGTACCTCTGTTGGCTTTTCTTACTTATTTAAGTACTACTGATTGTATTTATGGGGATTACTGTGCTTGTNGAGCTCGGAGGGGGGATTCCTCCTATGTTTATTCTCTGATTCCCAACACTATTTGTCATTTTATGTCACATAAATGTCACATACTCATTAGGCAAAATGTTCCAAACTGGGATGTGGTGGTATTTTATCTATGTCCCCCAATAAAATGTATCTGAGGATCAGAGGAACAAGGTCAGCTGCTAGTCTTGCAATGTTAGCACACATACTTAATCCTATCACTTAGCAAGCAGTGTCTGGATCTCTGTGAGTTCCAGGTCACACTAAGAACAGAGTCAAGCATGGAGACACACACCTTTAATCTCAACATCAACCATAGAATTCTGGATGTCTATACAGACAGACAGGAAGTGATATAGCTAGGCTGAGAGAGCCAATGGGAGAACAGAACAGAAAAGAATATAAGTGTGGAGGTATAGGAAGTCACACTCTCTTTTGGAAGCAGCGGCTTGTGAGGTGAGGCTGGTAGCTGTTCCTAATTCCTCTGATCTCAGTCAGACTTTCACCCCTATCCCAGGCTCTGTGTTTTATTTTAACAAGACCATTTAGAAATTTGTCTTACACTGGGAAGACAAGCATATGTCATGTTTCTTGGTGTATATTATATATAAAAATATTGATACAGGAAAACACAGAAGAAGAGATATTGGTTGGAGACTTGAAGGATCAAGCTAAGAACGATTTTCTAATTAATTGATTCTTAGAAGCAGTAATTAAGCTAAGTGGAGTGATGAATGAGGGCTCGACTCTCCTGCTAACATCAAGGGTGGAAAGCTGGTTCCCTAATGAAGCAAAGACAGGGACTCGGGCACCTCAGTCATAGCCCCTGGGATCCAGAAGAAGGTGGATCCAGGCCTCAAAGCCTGGCACTGCTGGATCCTAGGGAAAGTCATCCACCCCATCTTTTAGCCCTAATCCCTTGTCTGTAAACTTCCCTGGCTCCTCTCAGGGAAGTCAATGTTGGCAAACCCTTAGCATGGTGCTTACAGTACAGTTAAATGCAGTATCCATGAAATATTATCTGTCTTTTCTTTTGAATCCCCCCTCATACCTTGGCCAAATTTATAAGCCTTCTTCCCCCTCCTCCTCCTTGTGGTGCAAGAGAATTGAACCCAGAGCCTTACACATACTAGGAAAATTCTCCACCACTGAGCTGTGTGTGTGTGTGTGTGTGTGTGTGTGTGTGTGTGTGTGTGTTGTTCGAATCTAAGATGGTCTTTTAATAAAAAATCCAGAGCCAGAAAGCTGAAAGATCAGAGAAGCAGAGCAAGCCACAGCCAACACCTCTTACCTCACCAACTCCGCAAATCCTCTGACTGAAATCCTCAGAGTCTTCACCTGGAAGGGTCTCAGCTGAACTGCTTTAGTTCTGTCTCCTCACGCCTTATATACCTTTCTCCACCCTGTCGTCACTTCCTGGGATTAAAGGCATGTGTGTTTCCCAGTACCAGGATTCAAAGTGTGTGGCACCACTGCTTGGCTCCGTTTCCAGTGTGGCCTTGAACTCACGGAGATCCAGACGGATCTCTGCCTCCCGAGTGATAGGATTAAGGGTGTGTGCCACCACTGTCTGGCCTCTATGTCTAATCTAGTGGCTGGCTCTGTCCTCTGATCCTCAGGCAAGCTTTATTAGGGTACACACTGTATCACCACATGTATATGTATATATGTATATGTGTATGTGTTCTCAGCATAAGACCTAAATCTTAAGAGGATCTGATTTTGCTAGCTTGGGAGCTCTGGACTGCCATGTACAAAGTCTATTGAAAAAATGTAGAAAGGCCCCAAGACTACATGAAGAGAAAGAAACTTCAGTTTCTCTCTAAGCAAGTTGAAGACCCTAGCTGAATTCATGCCAATGACAGCAGAGGCCGAAGAGCCAACCAGCTGATCCCCGCCCCACTGCAGAACAAAAGCAGATAACATGGCTGTTGTTCTAGGCTGATTCAACCCGTGCTGAATTAGCATAATTCATGATGAATTCAACCCATGTCACAGGCCCCCAGCCTGCTGCCACATTCCTGCCCTCCTGTTAGTGTAGCCATGGGAAAGGGGGGGTTGAAGATACAAAGAAAATTCTAGGTGAAAAAGACACGTTCTTGGAATACTGCCATCTTCAAGAGCCATACCTGGCTGATGGTTTAAAGTGTCTCAGAAGCCAACTCAGCTGGAAGCTCGCCTCTACAGACATACTTCACAACCACCCTGCAGGCTCAGCCCTTCCCCGCCCCTACTCCAGACCGAGCACCTGTTACCCTTGCCCCTTGCCTTGGTTTCCCTTCAGGGCCTGACTCCTCTCCCTGCCAGGCTGACCAGAGTCCATTGTTCTGTTTGGGTGTCTTCAAGCTCCCCAGAGGTTTTCTCATGCCCAAGAACTCCCTGAGGGTTCGGTGGGAGCCAGACAGAACAAAGAGCAAGTGAGTATAGGAGGGGGTGGGGCAGGGGCGGGGCTTGTCGGAACCCAGCTGCATTCCCAGAGCACCCAGGCAAAGTCAAAACATCTCTGCTTCCCACAGACCGCAGGAAAGTCATACTTAGCTCAAGCTCTAAATATTCTCTGGTCACACAGACACCGTAATTCCCTCAGCTTGTCTCACACTCCAAAACCCATGACGGTGACCTGCGAGGCTGGAGGAAGGGGTGGTGGACAGATGAGCGCCTGGCAGGGCTCCGCGTTCTGAGTATGTTCAGGGGTGCCTCCTACACAGACCTTCCGTTTGCTGACATATTGTGAAGGAAGATGGCCACTGTGAGGCCTGGGATGCAGGGGTAGTGAGTGCTTCACTCTCTGCATGCTTCCAGCCGCATTAGTTCCTACTTTTCCTGCTTCGGCCTCCAGCCACCTCCTCCCAGCGGGGTGATGTTCATCACACTTATTTTATAGATGGTTATTTGTCCANCTTCCATGATATACTGAAGACAGCAGCTGTTGGTCCCTAAAGGACCCTTAACACCCAGGCCTGATAGACAGGTGGTGGCATACAGATTGGTGAATTAATGAGCAGGTCAGATACTGGTTGTTAGGTGGGGGTCTAGAAAGGTTTAGTAGCTTTCCCGAAGCTGTACTGCAAGCTTGGGGCAGAATCCAGTTTTTTCAGGACTGGAGAGATGGCTTCCTACTCTTGCAAGGCCTGGAGTTCAGTTCCCAGCACCCATGTCGGGTGACTCACAACCGCCTATAACTCTAGCTCCAGGGGATCCCTGTCTTCTGGCCCTCATGGGCACCTGCACATACACACATACACATAAATAAAAAGACATCTAAAAAAATAAAAGAGGGTCCAGAGAGGTGGTTAAGAGCACTTGTTGCTTTTACAGAGGGTCAGGGATTCCTATCACCTATATGATGGTTCACACCCATAACTCCAGTTCCAAGTGATTCTATGCCCTCTTCTGATCCCCAAGGACACCAAGCACGCATGTGGTCCATGAACATATGTGCAAGCAAAACACGCATAAAATGAATAAATCTAATTTTTTAAAAGATCATTTTATACTTAAAAAAAATAAAAATAAATGAAAGAAAGCAGTTCCTGCCTCTGCTCTTTNCTTACAGGTGATGAGTGTGTGCCCCGCACCCCCTCATCCACAGCCCACAGGCTCTGGAGGGGTCCCTCCCTCAGCTGCAAGATAAACTAGTCTGTGGAGACTAATTTATTCAATGCTTCATCCCAAACTGAGGGTCTGGGGGCCCTGTGAGAGAGACACAAAGAAAGCATGCATTGTGCTTTGGAAAAGAAATGTGTATCCGAACACTTGGTCCTCGGTTGGTGCTGTTTGGGAGGTCATGAAACCTTTAAGAGGGGGGCTTGCTGGGGGGAAGGAAGTCAGATGAAGAAGTCAGTAACAAATCCCCAGGTCTTGGTACCCTGACACAAGGTTTACATACAGTCAGAGGTACGTGTAACTGTGGTTCAGGTCCAAGTGTGGTCCTGCCCATCACTTGCCTGTCACAGATGGCCAGACAAGTTGTGAAAACTAGAGGAAGCCTCTTCCTGCGGACAAGTCCCTCCTATGTCTGGCATCAGGGCCCCTGCCTTCTCCTTTTCCTGGCATGAGACTCCTGGGAGAAATTCCAATCTTTTGGGGTCCATCCTTTCAATAATCTGCTAGCCAGGGAAGGGGCACAAGGTAGAATGTCTTTGTTCCTCCTAGGGTGGTAATGCCCCTGCTCCAGGCTGTCTCCAGCAGAAGCGCAGAGAACAAACCCAGAGTGAACGTGGTCACCATGCACAGGAAAGNCCCAGAAACCACCTTATTTTCCCAAGTGCCTCACAGCTGCAGGATTACATAATCTTTAAACTTTCACATGGGTGAGGATGGGGTGGGATGGGAGTGGGG
>LZPO01008022.1:311284-321724 GCA_001675575.1 Neotoma lepida
TTTTTTTTTTTTTTAAAGACACGATTCTTGCAATCTAGTTTAGGCTGGCCATGAACACCTGATCCTCTATGCTTCGGCCTCCAAAGTCCTGGGATGGGTGGTATGTCCCACCATGCCTGGTGGGATATTTTATGCCTATGTTTCTTCTCAGAAATCATTTCTTATCAGTAGATGGGCTTCCAATCCAGGTATCCAACAGACATTTCTGAAGACTTCGGGCAGTTCATGTGCCACCTGCCTGTACTAGTCACGGCAGCTGTTGTTCTCAACAGCACATCACACTCGTTACCTCAGCTAACCAGTATAATAAAATGTTGGGATCATAAAGAACAGAAAATTGAGAGAAAGGTTTGGACCTCTAGTGCCAGAGCTGTGGTTAGAAGTTTGCTACTGACAGATTCAAGGAAAGGGGAGGCATTGTCTTCAGTTGTATACCCAGTGTCTTAGTAAGGGTTTCTATTTCTGTGAAGAGACACCATGACCACAGCAACTTTTATAAAGGGTCACATTTAATTGGGTGGCTTACAGTTCAGAGGTTCAGTTCATTATCGTCATGGTGGGACATAGAGGCACGCAGGCAGACACGGTGCTGGAGAAGGAGCTAAGAGTTAATACATCTTGACCCACAGACAACAGGAAGTGGTCTGTCACTGGGCGTGGCTTGAGCATATATGAGATCTCAAAGCCCACCCCTACAGTGACACAGTTCCTCCAACAAAGTCACACCCCCGAATACTGCCACTGTCTATGAGCTTATGGGGGCCAATTACATTCAAACTACCACACCCACCGATGACCAGGCTCCGATGGATAGTTCCAATCCAATGGTCATACAGATGGTCCTGGTTAAACTAAATGTGTCACAAAACAAAACCAGAAGTCATGATTCTGGGAGGGGGCAGGTAGAGATAAGGGGCGGGGAGGCGCTCTAAGGGATGGGAGGAAAATGAGAAGGTGTAGGGGGGTAATCAGCATACATTATGTGTGTATGCATGCATGCATGTGTACATGTGTTGAATAACAATCAATAAAAATTCAATCACATACACGCACACATGTGACACATGCACACACATGTACATGTACAAACATGCACACACATATATGCATACACATGCACACACACATACATATACACAGACAATCTAACCTGATTCTAAAGGTGACTTCTCCTTTACCCAAGACTCTCTAGTCCGTTACGGGAACAAATATTTTTACCAATTTATGCATCAGCATACAAGTGTCCTCTTGTTCCAACAGAAAACCTCTGATGGTTGGGGCCATGGNTGTAGCTTGGTTGGTGAAGTCCCTGTCAATCATATGTTCAAGCTCTAGTGCCATATGAATTGAGCATGGTGGCCCCACACCTACAATCTCAGCACTCAGGAGGGAGGAGCAGGAGGTCAGACACCTGTCACTATATGACAAGTTTGTAATCTGGGTGACAAGGCAGCCTGTCTCAAAAACAAGCAAACAGAAGCTTTTGAGAAGATGCCAAGGAACAAAGTAAAAGAAAAACCTATTCTTTAATTTCTTTTCTTTCTTTTTTTTGAGTTAAGGTCTCATGTAACCCAGGATGACCTGGAACTCACTATGAAGCTTAAGCTGGCCTTGGAATGGGGTGATCTTCCCCTCAGCTTCCCAGGCATTAAACACCATATTCAGCTTGAAACTGATGAATTTTTAAACGTGTGTATTTTTTAAATTCTAACTCTAAAAAGTAATTAAAATATAATGGACTATTTATCTAATACATTAAATAATGAAAATTATCCCTAACTCCATTTCCTCTCTCTCTCTCTCTCTCTCTCTCTGTGTGTGTGTGTGTGTGTGTGTGTGTGTGTATGTGTGTGCTTGTGTGTGTGTGTTTAAAGATGGGACTGCATTCCACATACTTTATAACCTGCTTCTGAGTTTATCAAAATCTATGCCACATTACACAGAACTTTTTAAGTCAGTGAATGCAGATCTCACAGCAGTGATGGACTCAGGTGATTGACAGGCTCTAGATACTATAAAGGAGGAGGGCTGAGGGTCTCCTGCAGTGGTAGTACATGTGCCTTACTTCATGAGGCTCTGGGTTTGATCGCCACCAATGAGAAAAAAAGGCTGAGATGAGTTTTTGAGATTTGTTTGTTTTGTTTTTGTTTTTGCTTTTTGGCTGGGCAGTGGTGGCGCACACCTTTAATTCCAGCACTTGGAAGGCAGAGACAGGCCAATATCTGAGTTCGAGGCCAGCCTGGTCTACAGAGTGAGTTCCAGAACAGCCAGGGCAGCACAGAGAAATCCTATCCTGAACCCCCCCCCCATTTTTTTTATTACATGTGTGTATCTGCATGTACCACAGCATACAAGTTGGGATTCTTCTACTATGTGGGTCCCAGGGGTTAGGTTGTCAGCTTGGTGGCAAGTGCCTTTATCCAAGGAGCTATCTCTCCTGGCCTTTTATAAATGGGAATTTCTGGTGTCCTGTGAACACTTTGTTATTGCCTGAGGTTTGCAATAGCAAGGCTGAGATTGCACAACTCACCACAGGGCATGCAAAGCTCCAAAGTAGACACAGAGAGCTGGCAGGGCCTGGCTGGCAAGATGGTACATGGGCTGCTGACCTCTGCCTTCCCATGGCTCAAGCTCCACCCTAGCCACAGTTGGACAGGTGCAGATTCTGCTCAGCAAGGCTCCAGAACTAACTTGGCTCTAGGTTGGGGCTCAGCTGCACTTGGGAGCTGGTGTACTCACTATGTGAGTGGGAGGAACTGTAGACCAGATCGTGCAAATGTCCAGCTTGCTAGACTCTGAGCCAGAAGACAGTACAGGTCCAAAGTCCCTAAAAGGGTAAATCCCAGGCAGTCAAGAAGCCAGAGAGGCAGGTGGTGACAGGCAGCAGGAGGCAAGGATGGCTCAAGAGAGAGCTGGAGTAGTTCTGGAACCCAAAGCATCGCTATTTTTTGTTTTTGTAGTTTTTCCAGACAGTATTTCTCTGTGTAGCCCTGGCTGTCCTGGAACTCACTCTGTAGACCAGGCTGGCCTTGAATTCAGAGATCCTCCTGCCTCTGCCTCCTGAGTGCTGGGAATAAAGGCATGTGCCACCACCGCCCAGCTCCTTGTGTCTTTTTTTTTTTAACCATGTCATATTGTAATCCTATCTAAGGTACCCCTAGAGCCAGCCAATAATCTCATTTATCAAAAGAAAGAAAGAAAGAAAGAAAGAAAGAAAGAAAGAAAGAAAGAAAGAAAGAAAGAAAGAAAGAAAGAAAGAAAAGAAGGAAAGAACGAAAGAAAGTCCCTCAGAAACCCTTTGAACAATATCATTCCACAGGCCTCCAAGATCCTCCAAACTGAAGCTGCTAAGACACTTGACTGCGACTCTTCTTTAGGTGTGTCTTGGCCTTTCCCCGGGCATCTTTCTACTAACCATTGTGCTTTACTGTGTGTTAAAATACCTTCCTAGTAAGTATTTAAACTCAAACTCAGTCATATATTCTCCTGAGATCATTTATTACAGTGAAGTCGAGCATCGCAGCTTCACCTAGTGGAGGCCTCTGGAAAGAATCCGAAGGTGTTTCAGGCAGCAGCATGGAGCTGTAACCTCTGGCCCCACCCCACTGCTGCTCACAGTCTTTTCTACCTGCTTCTCTCTGTTAACCCAATGTGAATTGCTTTGCCTCTTTGTGCCCTGATTTTCTTATTTGTAAAATGAAGACTGACTTAGTGATTATAGAGTACAGGACCTGAGTTCAGTTCCCAGCAACCATGTAGGGTGGCCCACAACCACCTGTAACTCCAGCTCCAGGGCATGTCCTTTTCAGGTGTTTGCACCCATGTGCAAACACACATACACACACACACACACACACACACACACACACACACTAAAAAAATAAAATCTTAAAAAAAACTGAAGATAGTGATACTTATATTTTCTTGGAGAAGTAAATGAAATTATGCATCTACATATATTCATTCAAATGCCTGGCTAGAATTCAACAAGTATTCCATGAACAATAGTTTTAATAGTAGAAATAATAATATAGGTCAATGTATATTGAATTCTTGCTATTGGATAAAACATTTTCCTTAGTGCTTGAAATTCATTATCATACTTACTCCTAATAGTAATCTTAGTAGGATGCTGCTAATNTATCTGTCAGTTTTAGGGGAAGGAGCTAAAGAGTATAGAGCTGGAAGAAGTCTCAGCAATAATAAAAGGCACTGTTGGGGGCTGTCGCGTAGTTGACAGAGTGCTTGCCTAGCATGCACAAGACCTTGGGTTCAAGTCCCAGGATAAATTAAAACAGGCTTAGGAAGCAGCACTTGGCCGTAATCCCAGCACTTGGGATATAGAGGCAGGAGGATCACAACGATTATTGGAAGAGATTGGCTGATTGATCAGTTGGTAAGTCTGCTATCAGTCTGTTACTCTGTAACTAGTTGTCATTGTTTTATGCAGATGAGACAACAGAGAGGAGAGTAAGGCCAATGGTCTGGNTAGACAGGTGGNTAACTTTGCACCCAGTACTGTGCTGGGTACTGGGAACATACGAGGACCATGACACTTTTTTTGTCCTGAGGCTGTCTGGAGCCTGGCTCAGGGTTTCTGAAGACTATCTGTCTCATAATGACCCATGCTATTCAAGGCACACACATGGGCAGTCTGCTTCTTCAGGTTTGCTGGGAAGTTTGAGGGCGGGTGATTCTTTTGGTGAGGAACACAGGAGACAGATGATCACAGTGTAGAGCGGGAATTTACCGAGGAATCGGGAGTCTCCTCAGGAAGCCGGGTCTAAGTGGGACCTGGAATTCAGAAAAAGTTAGCAATGAAGGTGTGGGGTAAAGAAAGAAAAGGGGAGATTGGAGGTTAAGGGACCCTGCCCACATGCCCAGGAGTAAGAAGAGACCAAGAGACCTTTTTTAAGGGAGAGGGAAGGTTTTAAAAATGTGATGACAAGGCTTAAGAGGTTGACAGGGACAAGGTGACAAAGCCTTGTGGGTCATGTCAGAAGGTTTGGACTTTATTCTCTAGGTGGTGGAAAATCACAGTTAGTACTTGGAGGATGTCGATAGTTTAAGAACAGGAAGAGGTTGTGAGATGCGACAAGACAAGACTTTCTTCAGGTTGTTAGCNCACAGGCAATGAGGGCCCTCNCTGAGGCAGGGCTGAGGGAGAAAGGGAAATGGACCGAAAGGGAATCCACAGGAGCTGGTCCACTGATTGGATGTGACAGGATGGGAGAACTGGCTGTCAGTCANACCTTCTTTCTTCAGCAAACTGAGTCAATGGTTCTGCATTTCAACACCATAGTGAAGAAACCACTGGCGGAGAAGCCAGCGTGCAGGGGNGAAGTGGCAGGTCAGTTTTAGAGCACACTGAATTTGAGAGCCTTGTGACATTGCCGATGGAACTGGCTGGATGAGCTCTTCCCTAACAGGTGTCAGTTTTGTGTGGGGTGACAGCTCAGTTCCAACTCTCTCCTAGACACTTCTGCCAGTCTCCCCAGACTCTCTGTCATTGTCTCTGAGCTCCCACGGTTGCTTCTGGCCAAATAGTTCTAAATGGATAGCTCTGGGTGAAGGTTCTGGAAAGGATATTGTTTTCCTGATAACAAAGGACAGGCCCAGCTTGGTATGTGCCCTTCGCCCCGGTGCTTGCCCTTCCTTCCTCCTGCTGGATCACAGTTGGATGCTTGGACAAGCAGCAGTGATCTTGTGACCATGGGGCTAAAAGCCCTATAGTGAGACCAAGAAGACACTCTGCATTGGGCAGCTGAGGTAGGAACTTGAGAAAAAAAAGTCCTTTTTTGTTTTGTTTTGTTTTGGGTTTCTCTGTGTAACCACCCTAGCTGTCCTGAAACTCGCTCTGTGGACCTGGCTGGCCTTGAACTCACAGAGATNCACCTGCCTCTGCCTCTCAAGTGCTGGGATTAAAGGCATGTGCNACTAGGTCCAACTAAAAAAGTTCTTTCTTTAGTTAAGGTGCTGGAATTATTTTTCTGTCATTTGTAGCAAAAATATGATCTTATGATCTTAATTGGTTCAAGAGCTAAAGCCCTGGAGTCAGATGTGGGTTAGAGATTGAGATTCAAGCCAGCATCGAGGCNGTAACGGACAGCTCTGAGGTGCATGTGAAGAACAGGCACCCAAATGTACACACATGGAAATGGTCCTTATGAGTTCAGAGACTGAGAGGGCTGGCTCCTAGGTGATGTTGAGAGGAGGCATTCCTGTTCAGAGGGAAAGAATCCTTAGGTTGTTTTCATATTGTTGACATTTCTATAATGTCAGTCAAAATGAAGCAATCCATTTGGGGTTACTTAGTGAATACTCAGCCCCTGAGATGTTATTTTGTTATCACGTTCAAGGTGCTTAACCAAAGGTTTGCAAGCTCTGGTCCTGTGGGTGATCTCCCAGGGTGGCACATTTGGGCCCCAGGAGCTGATCTGGTAACCTCTGCTCTGCTCTGTTTCTCACAAACCATTGAGCCCTGGAGGTCTGTCCTGGAAAGCTGGTACAAGAATTGCCCAGGACTGTGTTGCAACTTAGCATGACTGGGCCAGCCTTTGTCAAGATTATTGCCACAGCCCCTTGGCTTGCCTGATTCTTCTCTTCTCCCCATCTTGCCCCACTGTAAGACCCCCCTAAACCTGGNAACCTATTCTGCCTAACCCACAGATTTGGACATTTTATTCCTTCTTTTTCCCACTTCTGTTCTTGCTAGGATACGCAGCAAGGGTCTCATTACAGTACCTTAGGCCAGAGCTTTCAATCCTCAGGCTAATAGTCGTTCTTACCCCGCCCCCACCTCTGCACACAAGCACAACACTCTAAATGCTTCATTCTGCTCGCCTTTCTCTTGCCCTTTCAAGCCCTTGCAGGCTGTTTTCTTGCCCAGAAATGTCTCTCCACACATTCTCTTACAGACTGCCCAACTCACAGCAGCCAGATTTATTTTCTGCTTTTTCCAGCAGCTGGGAATGGCTAGAGCCCAACTCTCCATCTTATCCTTCTCTCTTAACCCTTCCTTCAAATTCCTTACAGTTCTGTTGATTTCTGTGTGTTAATAATCTGGAAAACGTGCTCCTTCCTCATCAGCAGTGCTGTTCACTAGTTCAAGACCTTCAGGGCTTGCCCAGTTGATTTGCCCTCTCTTCGGCAAATGTCTCCCATCAATGTTATCTGCCTTCCCTTCATCAAATATATCTACATTAATCTCTTGCTTAAAACCCTTTGGGCTCCAAATAAAATTGTCCCTGCAGATCTGCCAAGCCTTGTTTCTCCATACAAGGTGGAAAGTGAAACCCAACACAGGGCTGGCCCTCAGAGAACCCACATCCTCTTGTCTGCCTCCCCGAGTGCTGGGATTAAAGGCATTCACCACCAGTGGGCTAGGCATAGGAGATCCAAATATGGCCCTCACACTAGACTGCCTAGGTCCCAGCCTCAGCTCAGATGCATGTTATCTGGGTTCCCTAGGGAGAAATTTCTAATTCACCAGGTCAGTTTCACCATATGGATCAAGGCAGTACTTGATAGTATAAGGCAGTACTTGATTTCTAGGACTGTTAGATTTCAAAACTATCTAGGAGCAGAGTGCATGTTTGTAAGTATTAGGTACTTATTACAGTTACTTGGACCCATGGGGTATGTATATCTGTTTTATTGCAATAAACACTTAATAAACATCTACTGTGTGTCAGATAATTTTGTAAGCAATTGAAGAAGACAAAACATATACATACCCCCATAGGTCCAAATAGCTGTAACAAGCATAGTACCTAATACTTGCATTAGGTACTAAATGCTAGCTCACTTGGTCAGGGTNGCCTGTCACAGTTCATTTTGGCAGTTAATTAGTATCAGGTTAAAAACCAGGAGCTTGGCTATTCTGCTCTGTATCCCCACCCATGAGCTGAAGTCTTGGTTTCTAGTAGAGGTTCAATTCATTTTTTCCAGTTCCCATGTAACATGATCTTGTGTGAGTGTGAGTGTATGTGCTGGTACGTGTGTATAAGTGTGTGTATGCAGGCCAAAGGTAAACTTCAGCTGTCACTCATATTTCATATGGAGAAAAATAGGGACTATGGAATGTCCTTCATTCTTTCATTCTTTCTTTCTTTTCTTTTTTTCTTTTTTAGACAGGGTTTCTCTGTGTATCCCTGGCTGTCCTGGAACTCGCTCTGTAGACCAGGCTGGCCTCGAACTCACAGAGATCCGCCTGCCTCTGCCTCCCGAGTGCTGGGATTAAAGGCGTGCACCACCACCGCCCAGCTAACTAATACTTTTTTAAAAAGCAAATACAGATGTACCCTGACTTACAATGGATTACCTCTGATAAACCTATTTGAGTGGCTTCCCATTGTGACTAATGATGCGCTTCTCTCCCTTTTTCTTTTCCCTTTGGTCTGGGCTCATCTGACTCACTTAGAAAACAACAATGGTATAATCCTTGGTCTGGACTCTTTGTTTCATATCATGGGACCAGGTTGAATCTTGCAGGCTGGATGACAAGTATAGGAAGCAAGGTCTCTATTCTCAGCGGCATGACTGTAGGGTAAGAACGAAGGGCAAAGGGGCTCTTGAGTGTGAGAGTTAGGGAGGTCTTCAGGGAGCTGGGATTTAAAGGAATAGTGGGGAGCTGGCCAAGTTCAGGAGCAGAGGAAGGGCTATGGAAGCTGAGCAGCATGTTCACGACCTGGGGAGGTTTGCCAGAACTGAGCCAAAAGGCAACAGGGTGTGTGTTATTTTTACATTTTACTTATTATTATTATTATTATTATTATTATTATTATTATTATTATTATTGTGTGTGTGTGTGTGTGTGTGCAGGCACATGTGCCATGTTGCCTGTAGGGAGGGCAGAGGACAACTTTGTGAAGTCAGTTCTCTCCTTGCATTTTTACCGGGTTCCTGAGATAAGACTCAGGCTCACGGGGTGAATGCCTTTAGCCTAACCCGTGGAGCCATCTCAAAGGCCTATGTTTGCGTTCTTAATAGCCCAATCTGGAGACTGAGGTGTCTTCCAGTTCTGATGTTGGAAGCAGCAGGAGGCTAGTGGTTGATAAGGGAGTAAGTCTCACTTAAGAAGGCAGAAAACGTTATGCAGAGACACCCAAAGGGAAGTCACAAACTTTTTAGTGCTTTATCCAATGTGTACTTTTAAAGGATGCCAACACCTATTTTTTATTCTGTCCATTCTGAGTTGTTGCATCTTTCTTTTGTCTCCACGGGACACTCAGAGTGACTTCCCAGGAATCGCCGGAACTGGCTAAGGGGTGCTCCTTTTAGCCTCCTCCTTTGAGGCCTGCAGCCAGAGTTAGACACTAAGGTGCCTCACTGTGCAAGTTTAATCTAGTCCTGGGCTTGACAGAGAGAGGTTTCATCTCCTACTCGCCCCAATTAAACCAGACCGCCCACACACTAATGGAGGCTTGGTCCTGTCCAGACCGAAAAGAGGGTGCTAGACGCCTCCAACCTTGAGCCACGGGCGTGTAAAGATCGGCCGGGCTCCCCGCTTTCCCAACTCCTCCGCTGATCACTACTCTCCCCTGGCCCAAGAGTCACAGAGTCACCCGGAGCTATCAGGACGGGCCCTGTGCGCCTGCCCTGGCCGCGGTGGGCGGGGCTGTGCAGAAGGCGGAGGCGGGCCGGAGGCGCGGTGGGCGGGGCCTGTCGCTGGGCGGGTTCGGTGACGGCTCTAGCCCCGCCCCTGTCCTTCTGCTTAGGGAGGAGGGCGCCGGAGAGCGCGCGTTGCCTGAGCCGGCCGGGGAGCGGCCGAGCAGAGTGCGGGGCGGCGGCGCGATGGCTCCGGCTGGGGACCGCGAAGGCTACTGGGGCTCCACGACCTCCACGTTGGACTGGTGTGAGGAGAACTATGCGGTGACCCAGTTCATCGCTGAGTTCTGTGAGTGGGGCCTGAGGCTGGGAGCGAGGGCACGCGCCGAGGGGCGACGCGGGGTGTGGGGAACGCGGAGGGCGAACCTGGCCGCGAGGGGAGGGAGGCTCCAGGCCCAGCCCGGGAGCGGCAGCTGGGGCGGGGGGAAAGCCGGGGAGCCGACGAGGCCGCCCGTTGTGCCCGGAGCTGTTTTCGGGGGGCCTTCAGGTTGGGGACGTTGGGGACGGAAGGGACGTGAGAACCGCGCCTGGACCTCGGAGGAGAGAGCGAGGCGCGCGGCTGGGAATGGGAGTTCCTACCTGAGCGGCTGCGGCCAGGCCGGGCGCTGCCCGTCCTGAGGTCGGGGCTGGGGAGGTCTCTGTCTCCAGGGCCCCGAACGCCACCCTGACTGCTGCTACCCGCCTCAGCCAGCCGGGCACGGAGGGGACGCTTACTGGCTTCCTCCTCCCCCAGTCTGGGAAACTCTTCGGGGCCCTTCCCTTCTCATCCCCGTGCTCCTTAGACCTCGCTCACCTCCAGGGAACAGTTACCGTTTCTCGTAGCCGAAGCCC
>LZPO01008022.1:322132-332999 GCA_001675575.1 Neotoma lepida
CCAGGCTAGAAAGAAATCTGCCACTTCTTCCATCCAGTTTGGTCAGCTTTTGAGAGCACAGTGTTTGATCATTCTCTTTTTTGTTTCTGGCAAGAAGCAGAGAATAGTCTTTGGTTGCTACTGCCTTCTTTTGAATGGACCCACTTTACTAGGCCATGAGGGAAAACTCTTCGTAGCTGACATTCCCATTCTTGAGTCCTTCTCGGGGGCGAGTTTCATGCCAGATGATCCCGCAGAAAGTCTTGCAGTTTTCAGGATGTTAGTCCTATGCTCTTGAGACCCTGATTTAGATTATCACTTTTTCTGAACTAATAGTTTAAATTAATAGTTTTTATACAGTAAAGGAGGAAACAGGCAGAGTAATCATTTATAGGGTAATTACTTGGCAACCCAAACATTGGCAAAAGAAGCACTTTGCCAGTTCGTTTTTAGATAGCTTTGGCAAGAATATCAGAGGCTCATGACCACCAGGGAGACTTACAATCATGTTCTCTGAACTGGAAATGTGTAACTTTTTATTTTTCCCCTCTTCGGAGTCTTCAGATATTGGATGGGCTTGAAGTTCACTCACTTTCTCTAGAATGTAGAACTAAGTGTAGTGAGTAGAAGAAAATAACTAAGGGGAAAGATTTTAGCTTCAACACAAGGTAAAACTTTCTAACCAGTGATTCTGTCTTGGAACAAGTTGGCATGGGGGTAAGGGAGCAAGAGCTTTTATCACTGAAAGTGCTGAAATAGGCATTGCTCACCTAAGTCATGTATTTGAAGAGGNACTGTGCAGTAAAGGAACTAGCCTTATTCAGTTTTATTAATCTCCATATAGAATAAAGACTTAGAGTTCAGAACCAAGGTTTTAGATTAGAATCAAAAGAGAAAACTGGCAGTTGAGTCATGTGAACTGTGAGAGAGGAAGATACTAGAATTTTGGCAAGTAGCTCTGTGAAATGGGAAGCGGCTTTACTTCATGTCCTCAGAAGAGGAAACTGAGTTGACTGAAGGAAGGTTGATATAGTAATCAAAAGGGTTGCTTGAAGAGGGTAAATGAATATGTTGGCAACTCTGTGTACATACCTTGGGAGAAAATGACCAGAAGGAGGTTGGGTCAAATTGTCTGACCATATAACATAGTGGTGGATATCTACCATAATTTAAAGTGTGAGGATTTGGCCTTTGAATAATACGCAGATTTAAAAAGCTGAATGTGTTGACACATGCCTATAATTCCAGCACCTGGGAGGTGGGAGCAGGAAAATCAGGAGTTCAAGTCCAGACCATGCTACATGAAACAAAAACAAAATAAGCAAGCAAGCAAAAACTAATTAATACATCTAAACTATGTTCTCCTGACAAATGTAGCTCTATCATATACATTAATGAATTTTAATGATAGCATTATCAGGGATAATATTTACTATCTAAGTACTCACTGTGTAACCACAATTTGCTAAACCTTTGATATGTTTTATCTCCTGAGTTTTACAGTAATTCTTTGAAGGTATTATTATGCCCATTTCACAGATTAAGAACTTGAAATGTTCATTTATTTTTAATTTTTAGTTTTATTTTGTTTTGTGAAAGGGTTTCTGTAGCCCAGACACTCCAGATGTTCAATGTGTATATAGGCTGGGCTGACCTCAGACTCCTGGTACTCTTCCTGTCTTAGCATCCCAAGTGCTAGGATCATAGGAGTGAGCCACAATCCCTGGAAGGAGCCTATATTTCTTGTATTTTTGGTTGTGAGCCTAGCCTTTAAAGGCTGAACCATGTCTCCAATCCAAGATATAATTTATCTAAAGTTGCAATGAGTTGTACTGAAAGAGTATTCAGGCTGAGGTTGTTTTCTAAATCTATTATGCACTTTTGCTTCTCCATCATTGCTTTGATTCACTTATTGTTTTGTCTTTGCATTCAAGGGAGAAGAACAGACATGAAATCCTATGTTATCATAAAAGACAAACTGAATGACCATTCAAGTTATTCAGCCATCTTTCAGCATTACAGTGTGTATTTTGGATAATAATTGAGTTTGGGAAACCACAGATGTGACAGTGGTAACGTTGAGTCCTGAAAAGCTGTCTTCTTTTTTAATTAATTTTTATATCTATCTATCTATCTATCTATCTATCTATCTATCTATCTATCTATCTATCTGTCTGTCTGTCTGTCTGCCTGCCTGTCTATCTTTTTTTAAGACAGGGTTTCTCTGTGTAGCCTTGGCTGTCCTGGAACTCACTCTGTAGAACAGGCTGGCCTTGAACTCAGGGATCCGCCTGCTCTGCCTTCAAGTGCTGGGATTAAAGGTGTACACAGCCACTGCCCAGCTAAAAGCTATCAGCCCATGTTGATTCAAACTTCTTTTTATTTGAAGAGATTGATAGGACCAGGGGGAAGGGAAGAGAGTCTCTTTAGGTAAGAAATAACAAGCNCCTTGATGTGCTAAAAGTTAGAGGAATAAGTGGTTCCTATTTTGTATGGGACTATACAAATAGCAATGCAAGCTAAAACTGAGCTAATAATATTTTGTTTGTTTGTTTATGTAGTGGAGGAGGTGTATACATGCTACATTGTATGGAGGCCAGAGGATGACTTGCAGAAGTCAGTTCTTTCCTTCTACCATATGGGTTCCAGGGACCAAACTCAATTCATCAGGCCTGGTGGCCCCAAAGCAGTCTTATAATTAATAGTAGAAAAGTTATAGTTGTTTTGTAAACTTTAAAAGCTGTTGTCAAACAGGGCTGGCAAGATGGCTCACTTATCTAGTATTTACTGCCAACCTTGTGACCTGAGTTCAATTCCCTAAACCTACAAGGTAGGAGAGAACTGACTCCCACAAGTAGTCTTCTCACCTTTCCACATGCTCCCCTGCCACCACATACACAAGAATGTTTTATTTCTTTGTAAAATAACTTATTATCAAGTGTAGCCTTCAACAGTGCTTGCCTTCTCATCACATAACTTGGAATGAATGTATTTCCTATGCACGGACAGATCCTTTCTGAGNTTGGACAATCTTTGAGCATTTTATTCTTTGCACTTTCCATATTGTGAAATATCTCCAAGAGTTCCTTTAATTAGAATTGACTTAGTTTTGTTTGTTGTTGGCCACTGTCATTCTTCTGGGTTATCTTCACTCTTTTTCACCACAACTGTTGTGTTCATTATGTTGATAAGTTTGCCTTAACTAAGTTCCTCAGGCAGTATGTTTTTAGCCTCTAAAATGATAGCAGCATCAACATTTCTGTAATGAGTCTTTTTCTGTCCCACCAGCCAGTGGAGACAGAATAATGACTCGGAGACTTCTTATTAATTATGAAAGCTTGGCCTATAGCTTAGGCTTGCTCTTAACTAGCTGTTATAACTTAAATTAACCCATTTCTATTAATCTACATTCTGTCATGTACCTTCCTCCGTGTCTCCTCACATCTCTCTTCTGTGCCTAGATTCCTCCTCCTACTTCCTCTCTCTGCCTGGAAGTCCTGCCTAACTATTGGCCATTCAGCTTTTTTTTTTAAACACCAGTCAGAGCAATACACCTTCACACAGTGTACAAATATTCCATAACACATTTCCATGGTTTTCTGTTTCTTTTATAACTCTGTTTACGTTTGTTTGGAATTTCTATCGACTGGAGTTTGTTTCTCTGCTGCCCTTTCCCCATTGTTGGCCAGTTCCCTCTTAATATTCATTTTTGTATGATGTCACCAGGAGAAAAAGATGCAACTCAATCATATGCTTTGCTGTCTGTACATGGACTGAATAACAGATATTTAATGACTTTGAAAGTAACCAACTTTGAAAGAATTGCCTTAGTTGGTTGCTAAAAAAAAATTTATGTAATTACATGTGGGTTGAAGATCTAGCAGTGAAGTTTGTATTATTTGGATTAGTATTATTTAACTAAATTCTGGCAAACTAAAATATATATATGTTGGAGCTCTGCTGAGTGAAGATTGCCTGTATTAATAATCCTCAAAGCAGTCCTGTTAAGTAGGTGATGTACCCCATTTTATAAAAGAGAAACTAGGTCTAAAAGAAGTTGCCTACTCAATGGCATATAGCTATGCCACTAATAGTGCAGAAATAGTATTCAGACTAGGTCTGGCAACTTTCTACCATGTCACACAGATTACAGAAAGTGGCGTTTCAAGTACTAGTAGTTTAATGGAAGAAATAGTGCCTAAAGGAAGAGGAGAGTTCTAAGCTTTTATTATCGCCTTAGAGAAGAGATTACTCAGTTAAAAATTATTTAAGGAGCTGGGTGTGGTGGCTCATGCCTACAATTCCAAGACTTGGGAGGTAGAGACAGGTGAGTCAGAAGGTCAAGGCTGTTCTTGGCTACAGAGTTAGAGTCCACCCTAGACATTAAGAGACCCTGCCTTTAAATTTTTTTCAGAATATTTCATTTATTCAGTTAATATTTATTGAGCTATTTTGTCAGTTGTCTCAGACTGTAAAACTGTTATGTATAGGCAGCCTCTCTATCCATGATAGTTGGAAAGGCTAGTAGGATATTAATAGGCACTCCTCCTCCCTTCCCACCCACCCCCAGATTAGAGATTGAACTTAGGGCTGCATGTGTGCTAAAGCTATATCTTTGTATCTTTACCTATATCTGTATGTCTACATATCTCTATCTATCTATCTATCTATCTATCTATCTATCTATCTATCTATCTATCTATCTATCTATCTATACCACTGAGCTAACCTCAACTCTCTGTTTATTTTAAGACAGAATCACACTAATTTGTCCAAGGTAGCCTTGAAGTCACTATGTGTAGTTCAGACAGGCCTTGAACTTACTGCCTCAGCCTTCAGAATAGCTGTGATTGCAGGCCTGAGATACCAGGCCTGCTTACACTGCTCCTTTCAAGTGAAATTCATTAAAAAATGCATTTGATAGAAGAATATCCAAGAATTTATATTTTATAGGAGTTATTTATCAAAAAGCTAAAGAATATTTGAAAATTCTTAGTTATGACTTTAATCGGTTAGAGGATGATTCGTCACACCTTCAGTGATGGAAAGTATGAACAGCACTCACAGTATGACCATCTAACCATCTCCCTTTTATCTTGGAATTGGGATGGTTTGAGCTAAGTATTGTTTCCCCTCGTGGATTTGTTACCACTCTCCAATCCTATCTATAGGACCCAGGCAGAAGGAAGTAGGCAGCCCTCAGTGCCCTCAGTCTTTCTGGCTTTATTAGAAAATTCACTTAGAATTTTATCTGTAGCTCAGGATAAAAGTCTTTAACCAGTTGTCTTTCATACAGATGTCACTAGGGGTATCTGGTTTCTTTTGCTTCCTTTCTTTTTCTTTCCTTTTCTTGGGCTCCTTCCATTTTTCTTGAAATAAGTGAGTACACATTAGGAGTCTTTTAGTCCNGGGTCTCTGTGGGCTAGCAGAGGTGACATTCCTGTCATCTTAAGGAAGATAATTCTTTTGTTAAAATTTATATCACATTTATATTTTATTTATTTAGTGTGTATGTGTGCATATGCTTGCGGCCATCAGAGGACACCTTTCGAGAGTCAATTCATTTTCTACCNTCTGGTTCGTGGGGATTGAATTTAGACTTGGTGGCAGGTACCTTTACCCACTGAGCCATTCCACTTGTCCCAAGAGAATTCTTTTCCTAAGGAAAAGCATCCAACTCACAGTGCAAAAGCACCATAAGTCAGCTGAAGAAGGAAGGACAAATGAAAGATCAAATTTAGTGTACAAAAAAAATTTAGGTTTAATATATCCAACTCAGAGACTGCAAGTAAATGGTTTTGGTTGTTGTGGTGAATATATTTGTGGGTACATTAAAACAGAATGAAATATACTTAATAAAAACTTGAAACAGATTTATAAAGACTTGTAGATTACCTAACATTTGACACTGCAACACAACAGCACTGCCCTGTCATCAACTAAGTTCATTCTTGAGAAACTNGCAATTGAGCTAAAAAAATATATAGCAAAACCAAAAAAACCCTGAATTTTTCAGTAAGTTTACAGTTTTGTGTTGGGCTACATACATGTTTAGAACTCAACAAAGGACAGACCCAGAATGAGACAGCAAGGGCAGTTATAGTAACATGAAAATCCTTGGCATTTTACTATGGAAAAAGTAACAGGATAATAGAAAGGCCAGTATACTGGAGTCTGGAACTTTGCTCCAGTTCAGGCTTGTGACTTTGGGTAAATCATTTATTCTCTGTATCATTTTACTTTCTATAAAATGCCCCCTTTGAACACAGGATCTCAGGCATGTGAAATAAGCACTTTATATCCTTTTTTGTTTTTGTTTTGGTTTTGGTTTTTTGAGACAGGGTTTCTCTGTGAAGCCCTGGCTGTCCTGGAACTCACTTTGTAGACCAGGCTGGCCTTGAACACACAGAGATCCGCCTGCCTCTGCCTCCTGAGTGCTGGGATTAAAGGTGTGTGCCACCACTGTACTCTATATCTTAATTGTTTTATCTTGTTTATTTTTATGTGTATGGGTGCTTTGCCTGCATGTATGTCTGTGTACCACTTGCATGCTTAATATGCAATGGGGCCAAAGAGGACATTGCCTCTGCAACTAGAGGATCTTACAGGCAATTATAAGCCTCTGTTGGGAGCTGGGAGTTGAACTTGCGTCCTATGGAAGAGCAACAGGTACTCTTAACAACTGAGCCATCTCTCCAGCCTCCCAATGTAATGCTGTTTTAGGTGAAAATTTCAAGTATACAACAAACTTGAAAGAATACCGCAGTGGATATTCATTTACCCACTGCCTATGCTCCTACTTTAACATTTTTCTTGTACCTTTTTTTTATCACATACCTATTCGTTTACTGATTCTTCTCTCTGCCTATCATTTTATTTTTTTGACAAAGTATACTTCCCCTAAAAACTTTCACATTTGTTTCATTAGATAAAGCTCAATTTTTATGTGTTTTTCTTTTGGCATAAAGTCTTCATTCAATGGAATGCATAAACATTAAAGTTATATTTGCTGAAAAATAAATACACCTGTATTACAGAACCCTTATTTAGATATTCAGCTTTGGGTTGGTGACGTAGCTTTGTGGTACAGTGAATGCTTAGCATACTTGAAGCCCTAGAAGCCTTATATTCTCTCCAGCAAGTGGGAGTAGGGGAGAGAAAGATAGGGAGCTTTTCTATGAACCTCATGCCCCTTCTGGGTTAATAGTCACCTCCTCTCCTCCCTCTCCAGTGCAACCACTGTTCTGATTTTTTTTCTTCCTCCCATAAAGTAGATTTGCCTGTTCCGGAACTGCATGTAAGTGGAATGAATCATCTAGTATTTACTGTTTGATGTAAGGTTTCTTTTGCTCAGCAGAATGTTTTTGACATTCATCTGTGTTGCTGTGTAGTGGTAGTTTACTATAAATGAAACACAGAATGCATTTTCCTGCTAGGGTGGCCATCTGACTATTTTTGAATTTTGATGATTATCAATAGAACTGCTATGAACATTCTTGAACAAGTCTTTTTGTGCACATATGCATTTTTTATTATTTTCTATTTATTTGTTTGTTTATTATTTTGACATGGTCTTGCTATGTAGCCCTGGGTGACTTGCTGTTTCGTCCTCACTGACCTTGAAACTGTCAGTGCTGAGGTTTCAGGCTTGTGTCACTACACCTGCTTAGTAGATCATCTTTATTTTTTGTAGGTGAATCCTTACAGTTGGAATGTTTGAGACATAGAGTAAATATATGTTTTGTTGCATTAGAAACTACCAGGCTTTTCTCCATTTTACAGTGATAGCTTTTTGTTTTTGTTTTGAGACAAGGTCTGGCTATGTAGCACAGGCTAGCCTTGAACTTCCTATGTAGCCCACACTGGCCCTCCTGACTACTGTGAATAAAGAAAGCCATGTGCTACCATGCCTGACTTAAACATACAGCATCTGGTCCACATTCTTGTCAGTATTTTGCTTTAGTTATTTTCACTTTAACCATTCTGGTGAATATATACTCACATGTCATGATATCTAGTTCATTTATTCTTAGGTATTCAGTCTTTTTCCATTCCCCCTCCCCCTGTGCACACTACTCTTTTCAAAACTGGCTATTCACATATGCATTATACACCCATGCCCCTTTCGTTGTTCATATTGTTCTATGAGAGATAATAAATTGTCTTTTGAAATTTTGAAGTTTGNATTAATTTTTCAGCAATAGGTAACTGAAACCAGTGTTTGAAGTTGAGTTTTGAGCAATTTTGATTTCCTATTATATAAGCTTGGTATGCCAAATTATACCATACTTTTTTTTAATAGTATATTTGTTTTTATGTTTTTTATTAAAACATTTGATGTACAACTGCAGGAGAGATAATATACAGATAGTTTGAACATAAATACAAGTTACAAATTCTTATCCTAATAGTGAAATGTTTCACTAAAGCTTACCCAGTGACTGGGCAAAACCCAAACTTATTTTATGCTACAGTCATCCTAGGGTCCTTCTTGCTAGGTAGCCTCCCTGGATCTGTGGGTTGCAGAGTGATTGTCCTTTGGTTTATATCTAGTATCCACCTATTAGTGAGTACATGCCACATTTGTCCTTCTGAGTCTGGGTTACCTCACTCAGGATGATATTTTCTAGTTCCATCCATTTGCCTGCAAATATCATATGGTCATTGTTTTTCTCTGCTGAGTAGTACTCCATTGTGTATATGTACCACATTTTCTTAATCCATTCTTCAGTTGAGGGGCATCTAGGTTGTTTCCAGGTTCTGGCTATTACAAATAATGCTGCTATGAACATAGTTGAGCATGTATCTTTGCGGTATGAATGAGCNTTCCTTGGGTATATACCCAAGAGTGGTATCACTGGGTCCTGAGGAAGATTCATTCCCAATTTTCTGAGAAACCGCCATACTGATTTCCACAGTGGTTGTACAAGTTTGCACTCCCACCAACAGTGGAGGAGTGTTCCTCTTACTCCACATCCTCTCCAGCATAGACTGTCATCAGTGTTTTTAATCATAGCCATTCTGACAGTATACCATACTTTTTTAAGTCTTAGAAGACAAGACTCAAAAATAAGAACCAAGTTTAGTACTTTTGAAATCTGTTTTATCTTCCTAGAATTTTATAAGCATCCTTTTATTGATCCTGCTAATGTATGCATAATAATCAAAAGAGATATTTTACCCAGTGAAAGTGTAGCTCAAAGTTGAAATAATTTGTTTCTGGAACTGAGAATAATTGTTGACTCATCCTAGATGTGCACTCTTAGCTCTTAGATACATTCTCTAATTTCTTACAACAGATTGCTTTTAACAGTAATGACTGGGTAGAGTTAGAAGAGCAAAGCAGAANTCTGTAATTATACATAGTAAAATTTTGTTATTAGCATTGACTGTATACACATTGATAAGCTTGATCTATTGACCCTTTACCTCTATGACATGCCATCTGTTTTCTCTAGTAATAACTAAATCCTGAAGTCTGCTTTCTTTGATGTTAGTGTAATCACCCAGCTTTTGTATAGTTCATGTTGGTATGGCTCTTCTTTCCTATCTTTTAAATTTTAACCTATCTGTGTATTTTTGTATTTAAAGCACTTTTTCTACAGGATTTATAATTGACTCTCTATATTCATCTTTGTCAGTATCTTAGTTACGGTTTCTATTGCCATGAAGAGACACNATGACCACTGCAGCTCTTATAAAGAAAAACATTTAATGAGGGCTGGCTTACAGTTTCAGAGGTTTAGTCCATTTTCATAGGGAAAAGCATGGCAGTATGCAGGCAGACATGTGCTGAAGAAGGTGCTCAGAGTTCTACATCTTGATCAGCAGGCAGCAGAAGGAAACTGTGTACCACACTGGGCATATCTTCAGCATGTGAGACCTCAAAGTCCATCCCCACAGTGACACACTTCCCCCAACAAGGCCACATTTAATCTAACAAGGCCATGTCTCCTAATAGTGCTCCACCCTATGGGCTAAGCATTCAAACACATGAGTCTATGGGGGCCACTGTAGTAGACCTTTCTTGTTGGGCTTTCTTTAGGACCACCAGCCCCCAAATAATGACATGGAGACTTATTATCAATTATTGAAAGCTTGACCTTAGCATGGGTTCGTTCCCAACTAGCTCTTATTACTTAAATTAACCTGCTTCTATTAATCTACATTCTGCCACATGGCTTTTTAACCTTTCCTCCCTTTTGTATGTCCAACTCCCTCAGTGTCTTGCTGGTGTCTTCAGTCTGTCTACATTCATCCCAGTTTCTCTCTTCCTGGAAGTCCTGCCTATCCTCTCCTGCCTATCTTTTGGCCATTCATCTCTTTATTAAAATGATCAGGTACCTTAGGCAGGTGAGGCAAAACATAGATACACATCTTCATGCAGTGTAAACAAATATCCTGCAACAGGCCATACCTGTTCAAACCCCACAGTCATTTTAACAATTTTTCCCTATTTTTTATTTTTAGTTTTTGACGTAACTTCTTACTTTATAGTCCAGGATGGCTTTGAACTTGGAATTCTCTTGTCTCAGCCTCTTGTGTACTGCAATTTTAAGCATGAGCCACCACATCTGGTTTAAATCTGTGCCTTTTCATTGGCATATGTTGTCTGTTTATAAGTAATATAATTATTATATATATATAATTGTTTTTTGGTTACCATTTTTTACTGTCTGTTTTGCATTTGTTCTTTGCTTTTTTCATTCTTTTCTTGTCTTTTTAATTAATTTAGCTATGTGTTTATACATCTGGTATTTTAGCTGTTCTAGTAGCTTCACTGATACCTCTGTTTTTTATTGCTTTAGCGGTTGCTTTCACAAGCGCGTTTAGCATTTTGGCATTATTACAAGGTGTGGCATCTAAAAAATTTACACTTCTGAGTTAC
>LZPO01008023.1:0-12098 GCA_001675575.1 Neotoma lepida
TTTCCGGTATTAACTTTTCTTAGTTAGGGTTCTATTGCTGTGATGATATACCATGATGAAAAAGCAAATTGGGGAGAAAAAGGTTTATTTGGCTTATACTTCCATATTGCTGTTCAGTATTGAAGGAAGTCAGGACAAGAACACAAACAGGGCTGATGGAGATGTCTTTCTGTATGCTGTGAATATGTGTTGTTCTGATGGGTTGATAAATAAAATGCTGATTAGCCAGTAGCCAGGCAGGAAGTATAGGCAGGATAAGCAGACAAGGAGAATTCTGGGAAGAGGAAGCCAGAGGCAGGAGACACCAGCCGCCACCGAAGGAAAAACATGCCAGCAGACCGGTAAAGCCACGAACACAGGGCAAAACATAGATTAGTAGAAATGGGTTAATTTAAGTATAAGAGCTAGCNAGTAATAAGCCTGAGCTAATGACCAAGCAGTTATAATTAATATAAGCCTCTGAGTAATTATTTTATAAGTGGCTGCGGGACNGCAGGGCTGGGCTAGACCATGTGGGGCCTGGCGGGACTTGGACAAAACATTCTCCTACACAGGGCAGGGTCAGGAGGCAGGAGCTGATGCATAAGACACGGAGGGGTGGTGCTTACTGGCTTGCTTCTCCTGGCTTGTTCAACTTGCTTCCTTATAGAAACCAGGACCACNAGCCCAGGGGTGACACCGCCCACCATAGGCTGGGCTCTCCTGCATTGATGACTAATTGAGAAAATGCCTTACAGCGGGATCTCATGGAGGCATTTCCTCANCTGAGGCTCCTTCNTCCCTGATAACTCTACCTTGTATCAAGTTGACACACAAAACCAGCCAGTATAAAATTTAAACAGAGAGTTATCAGAAGATGAAACACAAAAGGCTGAGAAATAAGGAAATGTTCAAAATATTTAGTCATTANNTAAATGAAAATCAAAACTACTTTCATCTTACACAAGTCAAAATGGCCAAGATCAATAAAACAAATGCCAGCTCACATTGGTTAGGATGTGCTGTAAGAGGAACATTCATACATTGCTGATTGGGGTACAAACTTGTACAGTCACTATGGAAATCAGTGTAGTAGTTTCTCAGGCAGCTGGNAGTAGATCTATATCAAGATCCACCTATACCTTGGGTATGTAACCAANAGTCTACATTGCACTACAGTGACACACAGTGCTATTCATAATAGCTAGAAATTGGAAACAGATTAGGTGCCCATCAACAGATAAATGGTAATGAAAATGCTATACATTTTGTTTGGTAGGAGCTCCACCTCAGCCCCTGGCATCCCGCTCTTGGCAGACAATTCCCAGCTGCCAGGTGACTGGCAGAGCTGCTTTCTACCCAGGGGGGTCTTCAGGACGCAGCTTCCTGTGCTGCTCAGGCTCCACCCCCAGCACCACCCACACCTCAATCGGCTCAGACTCCTGGCCCATGTGCAGCCCGTGCAACAGGTGGACACTGGCTGCAAGCTGCTGAACCTGCCCCTTCAGAGCCCGCCAAACGCGGCTCCTCCCCAGAAAGGCCAAGATCACTCCCTTGGCCTATTTAAACAGCATCCCGGAGACTAGACGCTCTCTTCCCTCTGGTTTCTCGCCTGGATCTCCTGTCTGTGGGGCCGGGGAATCACCCGGGAAAGTTCATCCATTAAACCTGGTCTTTTCTAACTTGGCCTGACTCTGATTGCTGTGCCGGCAGAGAAACCTATCATATTTACACAATGGAATATTATTCAGTTATTGAAAAAAAACAAAAATAAAAAATCTATCTCAGATAAGTTCATGAAGCTAGACAATATCATCCTGAGGGAGGTAACTCAGACACCAAAAGACAAATATGGTATGTATTCCCTTAGATCAGGATGTCAGCCTTTAATCTTTTTATAGGCATACTGCTATCTTTACAATCACAGGGGTTAGGTATAGAGTAAGGGACTAGCATGGAGGAAAGGATCTCCCTAGGAAGGAGAAATATAATATATAGATATGGATAGGTATGATGCAGGGGGCCTGGATCAGGATCATTAAACAGAGATGAGGAGGAATGGGGAAGGGAGAGAGTATTTGGAGGGACAGCTAGAACTAAAGACNATTGGAAGGGTCATATGGAAACCCACTATGGTAGAAGCTTCTTAAAATATATACATATATGAAAGAAATCTAAATGGAATCACTAAATAAGAAAGGATACAAACCATTAACTAGACATCTCTCACCACCAAATTAAACTTCCAGTGCCACGAATGGGCTGCATATAATTAAGTTGTTGNCCAAAGGGGCCATATGGAAGTCCCCAAACAACTCATGATATTGCAAAAGTTATTGATTGCTCTTTACAAAGTGATGGTAAAGTCCTATTGCTGAAGACAACACAGACATAGCCTATTGATCATGGAGAAGTAGAGCTGATGCCTACATAGAGCCTTCACCCCTACTTACTAGTGTTCACAGTACTGGACAGTATTCTACATTGCTACCATAGGTAAAAGGTAAATACCAGCCCATCTATAACCCCTTTGATTTATAATTGTGACATGCCTGCAAGATACNCTAGTGCACTAGTAGCACAAAATTGTTTTCACATAAGGCCCACTCCATGAGTTGGAACCTGTACCCTACACTGCTCTGGTTGCCAAAAATCCTGAGACTATATAGGCCATGGACCTAGGAGAAAACCAAATAGCTCTGTTGTACTAAAAGAACATAGCAGTAAAATGACTCCTAACATCATTCTGCTATATCCACAGATCAGTGTGCTGCTCAGCCATNATCAGAGAACCTTCTTCCTTCAGAAAATAGTAACCAATATAGAGACTCACAGCTGGACAATGTTCAGAGAGGAAAGACCTTGGAATACGCAGTCCTAAATGGGATGTCTCCAGCAAACCCCTCCCCTCATGACTTAGGGAATGCTGTGGAAGAGGAGGCAGGAAGAGTATAAGACTCAGTGGGGACAGAGGACACCAAGGAAACAAAGACTTCCAAACACAACGGGACTGACACATATATGAACTCAAAGAGACTGAGGCAGCATGCACAGGCCTGCACAGGTCTAAACTAGACAGGGTCCCAGTGCTGAGAGGGGAACTGAATATAACCCCCATTCCTAACCCAGAAGCTATCTCCCATTGATAAACTGCTCACAATGAAAAATTAGTTTTCTTCAACAGAATCTCAATGGGTAATGGCAGGCTCTATGCCCCAGCAGTAGATGGGGTAACACAAAATAAACTCAGTGGTATTTTTATGCCATAATGCTTTGTCTGTCTTTTGATTATTATATATTATGGTTTTGTGTTTTTGTGGGATTTCTATGTGTGAATGTATGTGTGTCTGTGCCTTAGAGTTTCTATTGCTGTCAAGAGACATCACAACCACAGCAACTCTTACAATGGAAAAGCATTGGAGTCCCTGACGTTTTCGGAGGTTTAGTCCATTATTATCATTGTGCAACATGGTGGCATGCAAGCAGACATGGTGCTGGAGAAGGAGCTGAGATCCCTACATCTTTGATCCACAGGTAAACAGGAAGTAGTCTGTTACACTGGGCATAGCTTGAACATAGGAGACCTCAAAGCCCATCTCCCCTGTGACACACTGTAGAGCGAATCTTAAATGGTCTTATTAATTGAAAACACCAGGCCAGGTATTGAGGTAAATTCTGAATGATCAGAGAGACAGAACAAGCCACAGCCAACCTCACCTTGCCAACTCCTCAGCTGATCTTGTTTCCTCAGACTGCAGGCTTCTGAGTCTTCACCCAAATGAATCTCAGCTGAACTGCTGCTCAAAGTCTGAAAGCTTAAGAGGCCTTCTAGCTTCTGGTTTCCACACCTTATATACCTTTCTGCTTCCTGCCACTACTTTCTAGGATTAAAGGCATGTGTCTTTCTCAAGCAAAGACATGAGATCTCAGGTGCTGGAATTAAAGGTGTGTGCCACCATGCCTGGCTGTTTCCAGTGTGGCCTTGAACTCACAGAGATCTGGATGGATCTCTGCCTCGGGAATGCTAGGATTAAAGGCATGTGCTACCACTGCCTAACCTCTATGTTTAATCTAGTGGCTGTTCTGTTCTCTGACCCCAAATAAGTTTTATTAGGGTACACAATATTTTGGGGGACATAATATAATCACCACAACACACTTCCTCCAACAAGATTATGCCTACTTCAACAAGGCCATACCTTTTAATAATGCCACTCTATGAGCTTATGGGGGCCAATTACATTCAAACTACCACATTCCTTTCCCTGGCCCCCATAAGCATGTAGCTAAAGTGCATTTAGATNAACTTCAAAAGTCCCCATATTCTATCACNGTCTCAACAATGTTTAAAATTCCAAAGCTCAAAGCCTCTTCTGAGTTTCATGNAATCTCTTAATTGCTTTTTTGTTGTTATTGTTTGTTTTGTTTTGTTTTTCTTTTTTGAGACAGNGTTTCTCTTTGTAACAGTCCTGGCTATACTGAAACTCACTTTGTAGACCAGGCTAGCTTTAAACTCACTGAGATCCACCTNTCTCTNCCGTCACAGTGCTGGGATAAAAGGCGTGTACCATCACTGCCTGGCTGTAATCTCTTAACTCTAATCCCTTATAAAATTAAAAGCAAAAAACAGATCACATACTTCCAACATATAATGGCCCAGTTCTGTGGAATAATCCTCTTGCATACTGTAAAGATTTGTCATTTGAATTGGTTCAATAAAACACTGATTGGCAAGTAGCCAGGCAGGAAGTATAGGTGGGTTGACCAAACTAAGGATGATGAAAAGGAGAAGGGCAGAGACAGGGGAGTTGAGAGAGATGCCAGCCAGCTGCTGAACAAGCAGGAGGTGTAAAAAATGAATTAATAAGCCATGAGTCACGTGGCAAAGCATAGATAAAAATATGGGTTAATTTAAGTGTAAGAGTTAGCTGGCAACAAGTCCGAGCTATCAGCCGAGCATTTATAATTCATATTCAGCCTCTGCATCAGTTATTTGNGACCAGGCAGTTGGGANAAGATGTCAGTTTACAAATGACACCCAATGTCNGGCCATAATTTCCACATAAGACCCAACAAAGCTTTAAAAAGAATTCTAAATATACAGAAACAGTCAAACTCGGCTTCTTGGTAACTGNTTTTTCTCTGGTGGGCACTGTTTGCTGGCAGCAAGCAGAGGTGTGGCTCCCTTGACAGATGGCTTCCTGACTCAGCTTTAGTGGCAAAAACTGCACAGCTCTTTTGAAAGGCCTGCTACCAAACACTTAAATAGAGTTTATGAGCAGCNGGTGGCACACNACTTAGTGGCAGCATGGACCCAGAAACTTCCCAGAGTTGAGGTGGTAAACATGGCTCCCAGAGCTGGCAGTAAACATACCTCTACCATAAGACTAGGCTTTCAGGAAATGTCCATTTACATATGGTACCCAATGTGGGGAAGCAAGGAGTGGGGCAGGGCCAGCTGCTGTAGTCCTAGCCATACCACTTAGTGATTTAATGAATCATGTGATCAGAAAAAGATAAAGATATGCAGAAAAGACAGATTCAGATTAAAAAGTAACCTCTAAACAGTTCACAGTGTTTTTAAAAATATACATAGGCTTGGAGAGAAAAGAGAAGGTTTAGATAGTCATAAAATATATATATATATACAGTTTTAAAATAATAAAGTCCTTGAAAAGGGAGTTAAAGTAATATAAAAAAGGCACATAAAGATGGAAAATACACAGAAAGTCTGGATACTGTATGTTATTGTGTTGTCTTTGAATTGCTTGACTGCTGAGGAAGGAGCAACAGCTGCTGAGAGACATTTGATTATAAATGTTGCTGGATTAATCCAGCCTATGTATTTTAAAAATATCTTGACTTCAAAATTTAAGTCAAAAGATGTGTTAATTTGGAGAAGAGATTTTGCTTTTATTTCCACGGGNAATGAGAGGCTGTGGATCCATTCCAAGTTAAAGAAAATCAGGTTTGATTTAGGAAAAAACCCTGAAACCCTGACTATTGACATAAAAAATAAACCTAGAAGAGCTAACAGACATGTGATGTACATTTTACCTGTTCAAAACACATAACAAAAAAATCATCTTTGGTTGACTTGTGTACAATGCACAATCTATATTTATACTAATACAGATATGTATGTTACCTTTAAAAGTTTATATATTTTCAGAGCAAAGGGATCAGACACCAATGAAAATGATGGCTCAGGTGACCCAGCATTCAGAACAGTTTCCAGGTGGCTGGTTAACATGATTCGGCCTCAGGGAATACTCCAGTCAGGACTTGACCATAGTCCTAAATTTTCTCAGGGTCCCCCAAAGATTACCAGTGCCCCACACAGCAGGAAGTAGTTTAGAAAACTATGCTCATATTCCCAAAATACTGGTTATAGATGTTTGTTTTCATTTAAGGAGGGTTAGTTATAAGTTGTTATTGGTCATAGTCAAAAAAAGACTAAACAAAAAAATTAAATTCAGAGATCTCTTTCTAAAAGAAGAAAGGGAGATAGGATATAGAAATGATTAGGAAAAAAGTGAAGATTATTGCATCTACTTTAATCTAAAAACAACTATTAATCTTACATATTTTACTTTGGAGGGATTTTGGTTTATTAATACAAATTAAAAGTTAATTTATTATTCTGTATGTATATTTCTACTCTTGTTTAAAGTATTGTATTTATGCAGCTCATTTAAAATGTAATATTATAATTAAGAAATACAGATTAATAGGCATCTATAATAGTAAATTTATAGTCATGTTAGATATGTTTTCAAGGTCATACAGAGATAAATGTATTTATCAATTTTGGGACCAGGCAGTTGGGACAAGATGTCAGTTTACAAATGACACCCAATGTCGGGCTGTAATTTCCACATAAGACCCGACAAAGCTTAAAAAAGGATTCTAAATACACAGAAACAGTCAAACTCAGCTTCTTGGTAACTGCTTTTTCTCTGGTGGGCACTGTTTGCTGGCAGCAAGCAGAGGTGTGGCTNTTTTCAAACATTTCAAACACCTCCAGAATATGACATTTTAAATGTTTTAAGAACTTAGGCTTTTCTCAACAGTGAGACAAGTCTGCTCCTGGAAGCACCAATTACTTCAAAGAGGATGATGGGAATTGAAGAAACACCATATGGAGCTTGTTTTCTTTGTGGCAAAAGCTAGCCATGTGAGCAAAGAAACTACCCTTGCCTCAATTTGCTGACAGTTACTGTCCAAACTGGACCAGCAGGACACAAGAAAGATGACTGCTGAACTTTGCAAAGACAAGGTAGGACAGTCCTTCAAAATTTCCTGCTTCACAGGAAAGTCTGTCAGATATGCTAGGCCTGTAGACCAGAGTTAGATGCCTCAGTATTGAAGAGGAACTTTGGGTGACTATCCAGGCAGCTTGAGGGCCCTGTCATTAGGTAACATTTCATCTTACTGGGGTCTATGTTGGAGCTGAAGACTAGTTAGTTATAATTATAGTTTTCTTTAGTTATGATAAAAGATAAATTAGATGCAAAACTTTGGACTCACAAAGATAAGATAGATAATAGAGTATTTTCTCTAATTTTGCCAAATGTAAATAGATTATATATTGTAACTGTAATTCTTACTTGATAACCATTTTTGTTGTATATAATTGTACTATCTTAAAGTTAAAACCTTCNTTTTTAATTAGACAAAAGGGGGAAATGCTGTGAAATAATCCTCTTGAATACTGTAAATATTTGTTGCTAGAATTGGTTTAATAAAACACTGATTGGCAAGTAGCCAGGCAGGAAGTATTGGCAGGACGACCAAACTAAGGATGATGGGAAAGAGAAGGGCGGAGGCAGGGGAGTTGAGAGAGACACTAGCCAGCCACTGAACAAGCAGGAAGTGTAAAAAATAAGGTAACAAGCCATGAGCCATGTGGCAAAGCATAGATAAAAATATGGGTTAATTTAAGTGTAAGAGTTAGCTAGTAACAAGCCTGAGCTATCAGCCNAGCATTTATAATTNATATTCAGCCTCTGAGTCTGTTATTTGGGACCAGGAGGTTGGGACAGAAAATATCAGTTTACAGCACAGGATATACATTATCATTCCAAATTATAGGGAAGGGAGCATAATGAGGAAATACTAGACCAAAGAAAGACTGAAAACCAGCTGGGCAAACTCCAAACTCTGTATCTCCATGTCTCATGTCAAAATGCTCTTCAGAACTGCAACTCCTTTCAGATTTGTTGACTGCAACACACTTCTTTCTCTTGGGCTGGTTCCACTCCCTATTAGCAGCTTTCCTCAGCAGGTATCCCATGACTCTGGCATCTCTAACATCTTGGGGTCTCCAAGGCAATCCAGGCTGCACCTTCACAGCTTCAGGCAATGGCCTCCCTAGGCCTCCATTCAGAGACACCCCTGACACATGCCTCNCCTTAGAAGCCTTCCTTAGGCATGGAACAAATTCCATAGCCCATTTCTTCTATCCTTANCTNNAAAGCCAGAACCATGTGGCCAAAGCTGCCAAGTTCTGCTGCTTACTGGGCCTGGAACATGGCCCCCTTGTTTAATAACATCTTCACCAGCTTTCTGTTTTTGATTGTTACCTTTACTGCCTAAACTTGGCTGTCCTTGAACTTGCTCTGTAGACCAGGCTGGCCTCACACTTGGAGATCTGCCAGTCTCTGCCCTCTGAGTGCTGGGATTAGCAGCATGTACCACCACACCTAACTCCAAGCTTTCCTTTAATTCCTTTTCACAAGATGGAAACTTAGCTAGGTGGGATCTTGCACTNAGGTCACCACTCTCTTTATTCCATTTTTTAATCTGTTTTATCTCCTTGAACACAGGATTTAGCTCTATTACACTTCCTGGTGCCCCTTTTCTCAATCTGTACATTTTATATGTTTAATTGTTCAGCTTGCTCCTTTTCATTATAAATCTTCATTAGAGTTAACACTAATAACCAAACAACAGAGTCTATACTAGGCTGTTTTNAGATTTCCTCTGCCAATGGAATTAATCCAAAACNTTTCATTTTAGCCTCAGGCANCATCTTCAGACAAGGGCAAAAAGCAGCCACATTCTTCACCAAANTATCACTGACCACATACTAACATTCTTCTCTGAAACCTCTTGAACCNGGCCCCTACAGTTCAAATAACTCTNAGCACTAATGNCTTCCATGTTCCTACAAGGATGGCCCATTAAGCAGCACTTAAAGCATTCCTCTGCTTTCCTTCAAANAAAAGCATGGTCAGGGCTAGCACAGCAATACCTCACTCCTGGTACTAACTTCTGTCTTAGTTTGGGTTTCTATTAGTGTAAAGAGACACCATGACTACAGCAATGTTTATGAAGGAAAATATTTAATTGGGGTGGCTTACAGTTCAGATGTTTAGTCGATTATCATCATGGTGCAACATGGTGGTGTGGAGGTAGACGTGGTGCTGGAGAAGGAGCTGAGAGTCCTACATCTTGACCCACAGACAAATAGGAAGTGGTCTGTCACATTGGACATCGCTTGCACATAGAAGACCTCAAAGTCCACCCAACAGTGACACACATCCTCCAACAAAACCACATCTCCTAATAGTACCACTCCCTATGAGCTTACAAGGGNCAATTACATTCAAATAATNGCACTCTGTGTTATATGTGTTTCTTGTGCTTTTTCTTTGGCTCCTTTTTTCCCCCTGTTTGTTTTGTTTCTGGCTTGATTATTTTAGATGCCTCTTTGTTTTCTAATGTGAGAGAGAAAGAAAAATATGGATTTGAGTGTGTAGGGAGGTGGGGAGGCTATGGGAGGAGTTGTGAGAGGGTGAATTATAATTGGAATCTATTATATGGAAAAATCTATTTTCAAACAAACAAACAGAACAAATCAGATAAATGTCACATGTTTCACTTCATTGGTAGAGCCTAGATTGTATGTACATNCATCAAGTCAATATATATATGCACATATATGCATGTATGTGTGTGTATGAATATATGTATGCATGTATATATGTAAGCAAAAGGAAGATTAGAGACAGGAAAAAAGCTAGCAACTAGCAGGAAGGGGTAAGGAAGAGGAAGGAGAGGGAAAGGAGGATATGAGGGGTGAGCATGGTCAAAAACATGATATACTTGAAGGAAATTGTCTTTTCAAAACCCAGCACTATGCACAATGAATTGGCAACATTGATAAACAAAGGCAGAGAAAAATTCTCATTTAGTGTTAGTGGGACTGTAGCAACAATTGTGGAAGAGCTGTGGAGCCTCCTCCAAAACCCATCAGTAAAATCAACTTTTGGTTCAGCAATCCTGCTGCTGGGTGTATTTGCAGAGGCATTGACATTAGAGCATGAAAGGTTCTGACATTACATGGTTATTGCAGCGGTATTCGTGATAGTCAAGCTAGGTGTTCTTGAGAAGATGAATGATGATTTAAATTCAACTATATAAGGGAATATTAAATATTAGTCATCCATAAAAAGAACAAAATTCTCTCCTGTACCGAAGCAAGGAGGGATCTGAAGGATGTTCTTCTATTAAGTGGGATAAGTCAGGCTTAGAAAGATAAACACTGTATGCTTTCACTCTATGCCACAGAAGCTCTTTAAAAATGGAGAGAGTATAGGCAGGAGAGCCGGGAATCAGAGCCCAGCCAGCAGCCATTTCCAGTTGACACCACACCAGCAGCTGCCTGCCAAATAAAGCTGGCAGAGAAGAACATTAGAAACAGCAGGAGAAGTGGTGCTCCAGCACTTGCCAGGCCTGTGGGGCCAGAGAGGGTCACTGTGCAGTGCAGGGACCAATGGAACTGTGGAGAAAGGACTTATGTCTTCCCCTCTCCCCCACGCCAGAACCCCAAGAACTGTGGCTCCTGCACAGACCAACAGCCCCCATTCTTCCCTTTCCCGTAAAGCACCATGGAAAGCCTGCCTGAACTAGAGTGACCTGAGAGCTTTACCTTTGACTTAGTGAAGCTGTGCCAGCAATTCCCTCCATAAGTATTCGTTTTTAATCTCTTATTTTCTATTAATTTGTATTTCTACTAATTTTCTATTAATTTGTACCCTTGCATATATGTCCTGATGGTTTTGTTGTCGTTTGTACGTTTCTCAGTTAAGTCTTAGTAGTATAATGCTTCTCTGCCCAGTTTACTCTAAGGCAGTNGTTCTCAATGTGTGATATCANATATCCTGCATATCAGATACTTATATTAGGATTTATAAGANTGGCAATATTACAGCTATGAAGCAGCAATGGAATAATTTTATGGTTGGGGGTCACTACAACATGAGGAACTGTACTAAANGGTTGCAGCATCAGGAAGGTTGAGAACNACTATTCTAAGGCATTCTTCTTTTTCAGATTTATTTATTTTTATTTTATGTGTATGAGTGTTTCATCTGCATGCATATCTGTGCACCATGTGTGTNCAATGCCCTTGGAAGCCAGAAGTTATTTTATTGCCTGGAACTGGAGTTNCAGTTATGAGCTGTCATGTGGGTGCTGGGAATTGAANCCANGTTCAGAAAAACAGTCAGTGATTTTAAATGCTAAAGCCACATCTCCACCCTATAGTGCATTCTTACTATCTTTTTATCTTACTATCTTTTCGTTTCCGGAGCTGAGGACTGAACTGAGGGCCTTGCACTTGCTAGGTAAGTGCTCTACCACTGGGCTAACTTCCCAAGCTCAGGCATTCTTCACTAGGCCGGTCAGGTATGCCTCGTATACTATTCTCCTTTTCATCCCTATGTCTTCTTTTTCTCATGCTTATCCTCTCCTCTTTTTGCCTTTTAATTACAACCTTCCAAAGCCCTAAATACCTTTCAAATCAATGGACCCCAACAATTTTTTTTAAATAAAGAAAATAAGTTTATTTAATATATATCTTTGGAAATTAAAGGGCNTTTCATAGTGTTTGATCACAACAATAAAAAGTAGGTAAAACACCTTTCAAGCCACACCTCAATTGACCTAAGGACTATCATGAGGTAGAAGTCCTCCCAATAGTAGCATCATAGGGAAATAAGCCTTTAGGAGATCATAATCCAAAATTTATAGCAACGATATTGTCTACTAGTCATTTTAATCAAGATAATGACTGCATCCTAAGCTCATAATGTTAGGGACCACATGGCATT
>LZPO01008023.1:12543-27093 GCA_001675575.1 Neotoma lepida
GTTATTGGTCCACAGTTCATGCATTTCCACCAGTTTGGCTGGCTTCATGATCTCAACGTCTCTTGTTCATCAAACCTCTCCTCTCTCCCATCAGTTGAACTCCTGGAGCTCTGCATGGTGCCCGGCCATGAATCTCGCATCTGCTTCCATCTGTCTCTGGATGAGGGCCCATCGGGGCTTCTCAGCCATGGGACCCCAACAATTTTAACTATATCTTTCTAGTTACTTTACCCACCTTGAATTTTTCCTTANAAAATCAATATAATATTTAGTACTTATCCTTATTTGAACTACTTCCCTCCCATTCCTAATCTTATTAACTAAAATTTGAGTATAATCCTTACTCTCACTTTGATTGTTTATTCTCCAATAGTTATTGAATTCAAAGNGCCATTGTTACTAATTAGCTAGTACTGACATAGTGTAGTGGTGATATCAAACAGCTGTGGGTGCTCTGGCAGTTAATATTTCATTTGAGGAATAATATAGAGCTTACCAGACATGCAGAGCTCCTGGCCTGAGGAATTATTTTCTGATCTATACACTCAATGCTACTACATTCAAGTCCCNTGTGAACATAGCAAACACTTCAACTGAAAGAATACAGCTGATAAAAATAAATCAAATCCCAGTGTAGTAACACAAGAAACATGAAAAACCAAGAGAACATAAGTTATTAACTCTATGGAAATTATTAACAACAGAATTTATTANCTCTATACAATGGTATCTAGTGAGAGTGAGTTATATGAACTCTCAGAGAGCACAGAATAATGATTTTAAGTATCTTCAAAGTCACAAACAGCTGAGTGAAATAAGGAAGGTGATAGATGGTACAAAAAGAATTCAATAGAGATAGAAATGCTGGGGAAAACCCAATCTGAGATGTTGGAATAAAACACATAGAAAGCCAAATAAAAAAAAATTTATATGGTCTCAGCAGCAGAATGGACCGAGGTCGCCTTTAACCTCAACACTCAGGAGGCANAGGCAGGTGGCTTTCTGGGAGTTTGANGCCAGCCTGGTCTATAGAGTGAGTTCCAGGCCAGCCAGCGCTACATAGAGAGACCATGTCACAAAAAAGTGGACCATAGAGAAGTTAGAATATCTGGAGCTTGAAGATAAGACAGAGGGACTGGAACAATCCAATAGGGACAAAGAAAAATATTTAGGAGGTCCCAGTGAGCATTCCAAGATACACAAAGCATTCTGAAAAGATCAAATTTACAGGTTGTAGGCATAAAAGAAGAATCTAGTTCCAAAGCCATAGAAAATATTTTTAAAAGAATTGTAGCAGAAATTTCCCCNTAGTTTTGGAAAAAAGACACAAACCCAGACACAGGGACATTTGGGACACGAAAGAGACAAGACTAGAAGAAAACCTCCCTGTGACATTACAAAGAAAACATATTGAAAGCATCCAGAGAGAACACGAAGTCAAACATAAAGGAAGGTCCACACTACCAGATCCTTCAGTTGAAAGTTTACAAGGCACAAGGGCTTAGAATGATGTTTTTCTCAAAAGTAACTGTCAGCCCGGACTACTATACCCAGCAAAGCTGTCTGTCACAATTGAAGGAAAAATAAAAACTTTCCATGGTACAAATAGACTAGAGGGATTTATGAGCACTAAACCAGCTCCACAGATGATACTTAAAGGAATACTTCACTCTGAAGAGAGAAACAGATCCATCCACAAAGCCACAGGAAAGAATAACCATGCTAAAATAATACTAAACAACAAGGGAGCCAGAAATAACTAAACACTACAAAATGTCAAGACTCTATACACAACTTTCAAAAGAACCTCTGAGGATTGACAATCTGAATCCCTCCATCAAAATACACTAGTAGATTGAATAAAAAAGCAAGAAAAATCTCTTTGCAGCCACCAAAAAAATATATCTCACCAGAAATTACAGATGGTATCTTATGGTGAAAGGATGGAAAAGGTCTCTCAAGCAAATGGACCAGGAAACAATTAGGTGTCACTGTTCTAATATCTGACAAGATAGACTTCAAACAAAACTAGTGAGAAGAGAAAAATATGGCCATTTCCTATTGATTAAGAGAACAATCCTGCAAGAGGACATTAGTATTCTAGACATAAATGCCCCAAACACAGACTCAACCATTTGCATAAAGCAAGCACTACTAAAGGCAAACAAATTAACATACTAACCCCAGCATGATAGGAATGAGAAGCATCAGGATCCCCACTTTCACCAACTGACAGNTGATCCCAAGTAAAAACAAACAGNGTTATCTGAATTATTTGGCATCACGGATCAAACGGACTTAATAGCTCCTCAGTTAGGGGTGGGAGGCCAGCTGCCCTCCATGTTGAAATTCTGTTTGGCTTGAACAGGTAGGTCATGTGCATACTGTTTCAGCTGCCGTGGATTCAAATACAGAACTGCTCTCCTGGGTCTGCAAACACTGTTTCCTTGTTGTCATCTACCATTCTTATAATCCTTCTGCAATGATCCCTGGGAGGAGGATGTAATATAGATGTTCCATTTAAGGCTGAACATCCCACANTCTCTTATTCTCTGCACCTTGACCAGTTGTTGGTCTCTGTGACAGCAAAAGAGAAGCTTCTCTGATTAGAGTTGAGAGACATACTGATCTATGGGTATAATGATAAGTCATTAGGAGATGGATTAATTCTATGCCCATTTAGCAGAGTAATAGTAGTAGGTTCTCCCTGAGGGCCTAATACTTCTCTNACCACAGGTTCTTGGCTCTGATATCAGTGCCAGATATGAGTTTCACCTTGTGGGGCAGACCTCACTGAATTTATTCAATCAGAAATGGTTGATTACTCCCATGCCATTCATGTCATTATTGTACCAGTGGGTGTGTCTTGACAGGCTGGTCATTGTAGCTTGCAGAGTTCCCAGTGGGGTAAGANTGNTAATTACTTTTCTCCTCCAGTAGCATACATAGTACCTTCNGGTACCATGAAAGCTAGCCAGCAGGGATAAAGTTTCCAAGTGACTACCAGCTTAACTCCCCATGNNCTATGACCTAATTATGTACTGTCTTCAGGAATAGGATCTTACTGTCAAGTTTTGGAGGGTATCCAAGAGTACTGGCAGTAGCCTATAATTGTTTGGAGATCTATGGGACCTCATTGGCCAACAATTCTGAAAGAGATAACCCATTCTTAGCACTAGGCCTTTTATTTATTACCCTCTGGTGTCTATCAGGGGATTTCTTGCCCCNTTGAAGGGTAACTCTGCTCCTGCTCCACTAGAAGCCACATGGGGGGTCAGAACCCCAGGTAAGCCCCCTGACTGTGGATTGTACCCATTTCCTCAGTGCCCACCCAGACTACCCCTTACCACCCTTACTCACCTTGTCATCATATACCTATCCACAACTCCTCCAGAAGGCCCCTGTTCCACCAGGGGTCATTCCTACTGGCAGAAGCCCTGACCTACCCAAAACTCCAATAGAAGCCCCCTGCTCCACCAGAGGCCACACCCACTACCAGAACCCCTACTCTAGCAGAGGATCCCCTGATGAACCAGAGGCCACCTAGCCATCAGAAGTTCAGCCCTCAACTCAGGTGGAGAGGCCTTCTACTAAGCCACAGGCCACTCTGGCCAGAAGACCAGAGAGGAAACAGAAAGTAAGGGATAAAACACTCATCCAACAAAAACAAACTCAGAAATCGGCACCTAGACCTATAATTACCTAAACCCAGATGCCTAGATGCCAGTGTAAGAATACAACCAACAACAGCCAAGGCAATATGTCACTACCAGAACCCAGTTATCCTAGTACAACAAGCCCTGAATATTTCAACACAGCTGAAGCACAAGAAAATGACCTTAAAGCCAATTTTATGAAGAGTACTTAAAAAGGAAATGAATAAATCTATAAAAGAAATCAAAGAAAAGACAATCAAAAAATGGAGGAAATGAATAAATTCCTAAAAGAAAGCCAAAGGGGGAAAATAGTTGAAAGAAACAATAAAACAAATAAGACTTGAAAATGGAAATAGAAGCAATAAAGAAAACACAAACTGAGGGAATTCTGGAAATGAAAAATCTAGGTAAGTGAACAAGAACTATAGATTCAAGCATAACCAATTGAGAACAGGAGATGGAAGAGAGAATCTCAAGTGTTGAAAATATGATATAAGGGGCTGGAGAGATGGCTCAGAGGTTAAGAGCACAGACTGTTCTTCCAGAGGTCTGAGTTCAATTCCCAGCAACCACATGGTGGCTCACAACCATCTATAATGAGATCTGGCACCCTCTTCTGTATACATAATACATAAATAAATCTTTTAAAAAAATATGATATAAGAAATAAGAAATAACATTTCTTTGACATTGGTCAAAAAATGTTAAATCTAAAAAACTCCTGGTACAAATATCCAGGAAATATGGGACACTATGAAAAGACTAAACCTAAGAATAATAAGAATAGAAGAAGAAGAAGAATCTGGGCTCAAATATATTCAACAATATTCAACAAAGAAAATATATTCAATAAAGTCATAGAAGAAAATTTTCCCAACCTAAAGAAGGACATGCCTATAAAAGTACAAGAAGCTTACAGAACACCAAATAGATTGACCAGAAAAGTAAGTCCCCTCACCACATAATTATCAAAATATTAAACATACAGAACAAAGAAAGAATATTAGAAACTGTGAGGGAAAAAGACCAAGTAACATATAAAGGCAGACCTATTAGAATTATACCTGACTTCTCATCAGAGGCTCTAAAAGCCAGAAGGGCTTGGACAGATGTCCTGTAGAGAAGCCAGATGCCAGCCCAGATTACTATACCCAGGAAAACTTTCCATTACCATAGATGGAAAAAACAAAATATTCCATGATAAAGTCCAATTTAAACAATATCTATGCACAAATACATCCCTACAGAAGGTATTAGAAGGAAAGCTCCAAACCAAGGAGGTTAACTACACCCATGAAAACACAGGAAATAAATAATNTAACAGCAGCAAAATCCAAAGAAAGGAAACACACAAGCACACACATATCCCCCCCACACACATACACCACCACCACCAACAACAACAAAATAATAGGACAATCATTGGTCATTGATATCTTTCACTATCAAGGGACTCAATTTCCCAACAAAAAAGATGTAGACTAATAGAATGGATGTGAAAAGAGGACCCAACCTTCTGCTGAATAGAAAAAACACACCTCAACATCAAAGATAGACAGTATCTCAGAGTGAAGGGATGGAAAAAGATTTTCTAAGCAAATGGAGCCAAGAAGCAAGCTGGTGTAGCCATTCCAGTATCTAACAAAATAGACTCCCAAACAAAATTAATAAAAAGAGATGGGGAAGGACACTTCATACTCATCAAAGGAAAAATCTACCAAGATGATCTTTCAATTCTAAACATCGATGGCCCAAACTCAAGGGCCCCCATATTTGTAAAGGAAACACTACTAAAACTCAAATCACACATTTATCCTAACACACTGATTATGGGAGATTTCAATACCCCACTCTCATGAATGGAAAGGTCACCCAGTCATAAACTAAACAGAGAAATAATGGAGTTAAGAGACATTATGAACAAAATGGACCTAACAGATATCTACAGAACATTTCATCCAAACACAAAAGAATATACCTTCTTCTCANCACCTCACATTCTCCAAAAATGAATGCATACTTGCTCACAAAGCAAGTCTCAACAGTACAAGAAAATTGAAATTAACCCCCTGCATATTATCAGACCACCATAGATTAAAGNTGAATTTCAAAAAACAACAGAAAGCCTACAAACTCATGGAAACTGAACAAGTATCTACTGAATGACTATTGGATCAAGGCAAAATAAAGAAGGAAATTAAAGACTTCCTAGAATTCAACGAAAATGAATGCACAAGATACCCAAACCTATGGGACACAATGAAAGCAGTGCTAGGAGGAAAGTTCATAGCATGAAGCACCTTCATAAGGAAATTGGAGAGATCTCATACTAGTGACTTAGCAGCATACCTGAAAGCACTATAACAAAAAGAAGCAAAAACATCCAAGAGGAGTAGATGGCAATAAATAATCAAACTGAGGACTGAAATCTATAAAATAGAAACAAAGAAAACAGTACACAGAATCAATGAAACAGAGTTGGTTCTTTGAGAAAATCAGCAAGACAAACTCTTATCCAAACTAACTAAAAGACACAGAGAGAACATCCAAATTTCAAAATCAGAAGTGAAAAGGGGGACACAACAACAGACACTGAGGAAATCCAGAGAATCATTAGGTCACACTTTAAAAACCTGTATTCTTCAAAATTGGAAAATTTAAAAGAAATGAATAATTTTCTCAATGCATAACACTTACCANAGTTAAATCAAGATCAAATAAATAATTTAAATAGACCTATAGTCCCTAAGGAAATAGAAGCAGTCATTAAAAGTCTTTCAACCAAAAAAGGCCAGGGCCAAATGGTTTTAGAAAAGAATTCTACCAGAATTTCAAAGAAGAGCTAACATGAATACCCCTCAAATTATTCCANAGCATAGAAACAGAAGGAATATGGCCAAATTCATTTTATGAGGCCAGAATCACCCTGACACTCAAATCACACAAAGATTGAGCAAAGAAAGAGAATTACAGACCAATTTACCTCATGAACATAAATACAAAAATACTCAATTAAATACTGGCAAACCAAATCCAAGAACACATCAAAAAGATCATCCACCATGATCAAGTAGGCTTCATCCCAGAGATGCAAGGATGGTTCAACATATGACAATCCATCTATGTAATCTACCATATCAACAAACCAAAAGAAAAAAATGCACATGGTCATCTCATTAGATGTTTAAAAAGCCTTTAACAAAATCTAACATCCTTTCATGATCAAAAGTTGTGGAGAGATTATGGTTAAAAGGGACATACCTAAACATAATAAAGGCAATATATAGCAAGCCAACAGGCAACATCAAATTAAATGGAGAAAAACTCAAAGCAATTCCACTAAAATCAGGAACAAGGCTAGGCTGTCCACTCTCTCCTTATCTATTCAATATGGTACTTGAAATTCTATCAGGAGCAATAAGATAACTGAAGGAGATCAAGGGGATACAAATTGGAAAGGAAGAAGTCAAAATATTGCNATTGTAGATCATATGATAGTATACATGAGTGACCCCAAAAGTTCCAGCAGGGAACTCCTACAGCTGATTCACACCTTCAGAAAAGTGGCTAGATACAAGATTAGCTTAAAATCAGTAGCCCTACTATATACAAATGATAAATGGACTAAGGAAGAAAACAGGGAAACAACACCCTTCACAATAGCCACAAATATAAAATATCTTGGTGTAACTCTAACCAAGTGTCTTATTTTGGATTTTTAATTGCTGTGAAGAGACACCATGACCACAGTAACTCTTACAGAGAAAACATTTAATTGAGGTGGTGACTTAAAATTTTCAGAGGTTCAGTCCATTATCATGATAGGGAGCATGGTGGCATGCAGGCAGACATGGTCCTGGCTACTTCTTGACCAGAAGGCAAAAGGAAGTCACTCTGAGGTAAGCTTGTGCAAGAGACCTCAAAGCCTACCCCCACNGTGACACACTTCCTTCAATGAGGCCACACCTCCTAATAGTGCCACTCCCTTTGAGTGTCATTTTCACTCCCTGGCCCTTAAAAGCTTGTAGTCATATCATAACACAAAAAAAGCATTCAGTCCAACTTCAAAAGTCCCCATAGTCTATAACAGTCTCAAATTTGTTTCAAAGTTCAAAGTCTCTTCTGAGACACATGGCAATCTCTTAACTGTAATACCCCTGTAAAAATAAACATAAAAGAGCATAGTGAGGAATTACTGAACCAAAGCAAGACCAGAAACCAGATGGGCAAACTCCAAACTGCATTTCCATGTCTGATGTCAAAATGCTCTTCAGAGCTTCAACTCCTGTCAGCTTTGTTGACTGCAACACACTTCTTTCTCTTGAGTTCATTCCACTCCTTATTAGCAGCCCCCCTTGGCAGGTATCTCACAACTCTGGAATCTCTAACATATTGGATTCTCCAAGGCAATCCAGGCTTCAACTTCACAGCTTTACACAACAGCCTGTCATTCAGGGACATCCCTGACACATGCATGTCCTTGGCAACTTTCTTTAGGCACAGAGGCAAATTCCATAACCCATTTCTTCTATCCTTGACTCTAAAGCCAGAACCACATGGCTGAAACTGCCAAGTTCTGCTGCTTGCTGGGCTGGAACACGGCCACTTGTTTACTAACATCTTCACCAGCTTTCTGTTTTCCTTCACTGCCTAAGCTTGACTGTCCTTGAAGTTGCTCTGTAGACCAGGGTCTCTGAAAACTCAGAGATCTGACAGCCTCTGCCTTCCCAGTGGTAGAATTAATGGTGTACACCACCACATCTGACTCTAAACTTTTCTTTGGCTCCTTTTCATAGGTTGGAAACTTAGCTGGGTGGGATCTTGTCCTGAGGGCACCACTCCCTATATTCTATTTCTTAATCTGTTTATCTCCTTGAATGAAGAACTTAGCTCCATTTGCTTTCTGGTGCTCTTTTTCTCCTCAAATATTTTTCCTCACTCAGCTTGCTCCTTTTCATTACATATCTTCATTAGAATTAACACTAATGGCTACAAACAGAGTCTATACTAGGCTGTTTTGAGATTTCCTCTGCCAACGAATTAATCCAAAACTGTTGCCTTTAGCCTCAGGCAACCTATTCTATCAGGGGCAAAAGGCAGCTACTTTCTTCACCAAAATATCACAAGAATGATCTCTAGGTAACATACTAAAATTCTTCTCTGAAGCCTCTTGAGTGAGTCTGTCATAGTTCAAATAACTCTTAGTATCACTATCTTCCATGCTCCTACTCATATGGCCCATTAAGCANTGATTAAAGCATTCCACTGCTTTCCTAACCCAAATTACCAAAGTCCAAATTTCTCCAAATAAAATCATGGTCATGCCTATCACAGCAATACCCTTACCAACTTCTGTCTTAGTTAGGGTTTCTATTGCTGTGAAGAGATGCCATGACCTCAGCAACTCTTACAAAGAAAACATTTAATTGAGGTGGTAGCTTAAGTTTCAGAGGTTCAGTCCATTATCATCATGGTGGGGAGCATGGCAGCATGCAGGCAGACATGGTTCTGGCTACATCTGGATGAGAAGACAGCAGGAAGTCAACTGGAAGTCATACTGAGATAAGCTTGAGCAAAAGAGACCTCCAAGCCCACCCACACAGTGACACACTTCCTCCAGCAAGGCCACATCTCTTAATACTGCCACTTCCTTTGGAGGCCATTTTTTTTCAAACCACCACACCAAGCAAGTGAAAGACTTATATGATAAAATATTCAAGTCTTTGAAGAAAGAAATTGAAGAAGATACCAGAAGAAGGAAAGATCTCTCATGTTCAGGGATAAGTAAGGTCAATATAGTAAAAATGGCTATCCTACCAAAAACAATTCAATGCAATCCCCATCAAAATTCTAACACAATTCTTTATAGATCTTGAAAAGGCAATACTCAACTTCATATGGAAAGCCAAAAAACCCAGGATAGCTAAAAAAAAATCCTGTACAATAAAAGAACTTCCAGAGGTATCACCATCCCAGCTGATTTCAAGCTGTACTACAGAGATATAGTAATAAGTGCATGAGATTGGTGTAAAAATCACCCAGGTTGATCAATGGAATTGAATCAATGACCCAGATATAAATCACCTATGTGTTGTATGATATTTTGTTTGTGTTCTGACAAATAAAGTTTGCCTGGAGATCAGAGGGTGGAGCTAGCCATTAGTTAACCATAGAGGTCTGGAGGTCTGTACAGACAGAATACAGGAAGTGATGAGCCTGGGTGGAGAGAGGAAGTGATAAAGGNGGCAGAGACAGGATCTGGACCTTTTTAGCCAGAGGATTTTGAGAGGTAGGAAATGACTGTGGCTGCTCCTTTGTTTCTCTGATCTTTGAGCTTTCACCTCAATATCTGACTCCTGGTTTTTATTGATAATACTAATTAAGATCACACTTCATCTGNCCTCCAATTTTGGGGCCATGTATTTATGAAAAAGCTGCTTGCTTGCCTGTGGCTTTGCAGCCACTGGCACATGCTAGAGCTGCATGCAGGGGCTCCTGCCATAGTCACTGCCCTATGGGTTAGATTTTCCTTTTTTTCCCCAACCCCTCCAAGCAAGTCTCAGATTTTTCTGTTGCAGCCTCTCTGTAGCAAACTTCAGAGGCACTTGGCCTCCAAATGCCTTTAGAGTTATCCCCTCACCACTGGACAGCTCTGCCTTCAGATAACTCTACATCACACACTTCTTCCCCATTATCCCCTGTGTGTGTTTTTCAGACAGACAGCTCCCTCACCTGGTGGGTTGTGGGTTTTCCCTGGACCCCCTCCTTGGGCTGCTGCCACACTAGGTAGCTGCCTTGACACCCACTTGGGCTTCTACTGTTCTACACAGCAGCAGTAAGCCTCACACTTAACCATCTTCTTCATCATCAGCAGCAGCAGATTTGGTGAGACAATTGGGAATTCTTAAAGTGGGGAATTTTTAAAAAAGAGGGTTTTTTTTCCCATGTTCAAAACTGGAGAACAATATTATGATGGAGGGAGTTAGATCTCTGATTGATTACACAATGGGTGGTTTAAAAATGGAACAATTAAATGAGGGGATAATTAACTTAGATGGGACTTATGTAATATCAATTATAATCATTATCAGTTTGATAATTCTTGTTATATCCCTTAAAAAGTTGTTATAAGTGCCAAGATATGAGCCTTAGAAAAGGCTACTACTGATAATATGCATGCCTTACTAATAATTACTAATGAGAATAATACAATTTTGACCAATAAGATAAAAGCTCTAGAAATATTTACTACTGAAGAGAGCAAACTGACTAAGGAGATCAATACAATTTTGGCCAATAAGATAAAAGCTCTAGAGATATTTACTGCTGAAGAGAACAAAAAGACTAAGGAGAGTAATACAATTTTGACTGATGAGATAAAAGCTCTAGAAATTTTACTGCTGAAGAGAGTGAAAAGGTGACTGATAATATGCAAACCTTAGAAAAACTTAGTATTCAAAAGTTGTAAGCCTAAGAAAAATGTATTAAAGCAGATAATAGAGTATTCAGACACAGGCAGAAGAATTTAAAGGAAAAGCAACTTCACCATTACATTATAAAATTAGAGAGAACCAGCCCAAGGTTATCAAACAACCAACCTTAATTTATCCAGTCACCTTATAGGATCAACTGCCAAATGACAGGTATCTCCAAAGCTGTGCAAGAGCTGACTGGATTCCTGTGGAAATGTTGGATTTGAGGAGATTTAAGCAAGTGATAGTCTGATATGGTATGCATTTACCTTTTGTGATGCAGATGTTAAATTTATGGTCAATTAGTAACAGAATTGTCACATAAGACTAGAGAGACTTGGTTACAGCAGTACTGGAACCTGATCTTCAATTACAATGGAGGACCTTGTGGAAAGATGAGGCTAGGATAACTGAACAATGAAGTAGGGCTAGAGATATTGAAATCTGCCAAGACCAACTTCTTGGAGACAGTGAATATGCTGATGTACAAGTTCAGTCTCTATATGATGACCACATCCTGGCTTTATGCCATCCAGCAGCTTTGAATGCTTAGGACAGAATTGAAGAAGTTGGAAAGAGAACAGAGTCATTATATATTATATAGTTATATAGGGCCCAAAAGAAACCTTCACCAATTTTTTTACAAAGATTGAATTCAGCTGTAAGTCGAATGATACCAAATTCAGAAGCTAGCCAAATAATAATTGAATCTTTGGCTTTTGAAAATGCTAATTCATGATGCAAAAGGGTAATTAGGCCTTTAAAGGCAAGATCAGCACCCATATAGGAATGGATCTGAGATGCATCAATATTGAATCTCATAAATCATGATGATGTTTGGAAAGGAAAGATGATTTCCAGAGGCTTGAAGAAAAAATTAAAATGTCAGATGTTTTAATTGTGGTAAANAGGGTCACCTAAAAAGGGATTGTGAACAGGGCATTCCTAGAAACAATGGTTGTTTTTGGAATAATCCAAACAGAAGGTCCGTGCCTATTAGAATATTCAGAAAGTGTGGCAAAAGCTGACTAACATTGGACCAATGAATGCAGATCAACAAGAGTCACCCTTGGCCATTGGAAAATGTCTTGAGGGGCNTCTTGTAGGCCCTTCTGTCAAATTTAGTTCAGTCATTCCCTGTTACCATGGGGGAATCTCCTCCCATAAGCAATTAAAGGACCTAATGCCTCTTGTAAATGATATTTACAATGTTCTGAATGATAGAACAGCTTTAGAAGATAAAACAAAAATTTCAGGAGAAATCATAAAACAAATATTTTGGCAAACTTCCATGAATGGTCAAAGACCAAAGCTAAAGCTATGAATAAATGACATAATTGAAGGTCTTGTAGACACAGAGATAGGTGCAACAATAATTTCACCAAAATCTTGGCAACCAGATTGGCCTCTTTAGGAGTAAATGTTTAGCTTTTAGGGATTTGAACTTTATCTCAGGTTAAAAAAAAAAGCATGAGATGGATCAAAAGTACAGGACCAGAAGAACAGAGAAGAAAAGTGAAGGTACACATGGCTAATATAGAAATGAAATTATGAAGACATGATTTGTTATAGCAATGGAATACATAGATTAACATTCCTTCAATCTCAGAAACAAATCATAACCTAATATCTGTTTCTGGGAAAAATATTAAAACGTATTATAAAGAACAGTCCTTAACCATTCAAGTTATACAAAAACAGGGCACAACAGCTGTTGATCTTTCAAATTACCAACAGCCCTACCTTTAAAATGGTTGACTGACAAACTTTTCTGGGTAGAACAATGGCCTTTGACATCAGAAAAATCACAGGCCTTAGAACAGCTGGTACAGGAGCAGNTAAATGCTCAACATACTGAGGAATTAATCACTCCTTGGAATTTGCCTGTATTTGTTATTAAAAAGAAATCTGGAAAATGGAGAATAGCAACAGATCTAAGAGCTGTTAATAAGGTGATTCAGCCAATTGGCTCTTTATAGCCTTCTCTATTACCTAAAGGTTGGTCTATTATAATTATTGATTTAAAAGGCTGTTTCTTCACTATACCTTTACAAGAAAAGGATAGAGAAAAAATTGCCTTCACAGTGCCCATTTATAATAATTCTCAGCCTGTTAAGACATATCAATGGAAGGTTCTCCCACAAGGGATGTTAAACAGCCCCACACTGTGCCAATATTTTGTATGACAGCCATTGGAAATGATTCATAATCAGTTTCCTCAATCTATAATTTACCATTAAATGGATNATATCTTACTAGCTCATTCNAATGTAGATACTTTAGAGAAAATGTTTGAAGANGTAAAGAAAATTTTGCTTTGTTGGGGCTTACAAATTGCTCCTGAAAAAATACAAAGATGAGATTTTATTAATTACTTAGGATATAAAATATGGCTACAAAAAATTCAACCCCAAAAGGTACAAATCAGGACAGATCAATTGTGGACTCTTAATGACTTGCAAAATTTGCTGGGAGACATTACCTATCTACAGCCCACTACTGAAGTAACAACTCAAGAACTGAGTAATTTGTTTCAAATCTTAAAAGGTGACAAGGACTTAAATAGTTCAAGAGAATTATCAGCTGAAGCTGAGAGAGAATTGACTTTGGAGGAAAAGAAATTATAGGATGTATTTGTTGATTATTTGGATCCAGAGCTTGATTGCATCTTGGTTATTTTACCCTGTACACATTCCTCTATAGGGATTTTAAGGCAGAGGGAAGACATTATCTTAGAATGGATATTTTTACTGCACAAATAGAGTAAAAAAAATTAAAGACATATGTGGTTCCTTCCTNACATTGTATGGGAAACACCAATTTATGAATCCCCTAAATTCTATACTCATGCAAATAAACCAGGAAATGCAAGTTATAAATTAGAAAATTTGAATAAGGTAGCTCAAAGCCCTAATGATTCTGTTCAAAAGTCAGAATTATATGCTATTCTCATGGTATTATTAGATTTTCCAGAACTTCTTAATATAATTACTGACTCTCAACATGCAGAAAGAGTAGTTTTATACATTGAAACTGTTGAACTTACTCCTGATGAGTCAGAATTAACTTCATTTTTATTCCATTACAGGAACTAGTCAGAAATAGGAATCATCCCATATATAACACATACCAGATCCCATAGAGGTCTTCCAGGCCCTCTAGCACAAGGTAATGACTAAATTGATCAGTTATAGCAATGTGTGCTGGAGGCCTCAGAATTTCATAAAAAACACTATGTCTACAGCAAAGGTTTGAAAAAAAGATTTTTCCATCACTTGGCAACAAGCCAAGGAAATTATTATTTTATTTTATTTTATTTTTTTATTTATTTATTTTTACATTAAAAAGATCTTCCACTCCTTTTACATACCAACCTCAGATCCCCCTCTCCTCCCTCCTCCCACCCCACCAGTTTCCCCTCT
>LZPO01008023.1:38053-48598 GCA_001675575.1 Neotoma lepida
TCTTAGATGCCTATTAATCTGTATTTCTTGATTATATATTAAAATTTTAAATGAGCAACATAAACATAACACCTTAAACAAGAGTAGAAATATATATACAGTATAACAAAATTAACTTCAAATTTGTAATAAATTAAAATCTATAGCAATGTGAAACATTTTAAACAAGTTGCTGCTCTTTAAAAGTAGGTTCAATAATCTACCCTTTCATCCTATCATATCTATAATATATCTTTTCTTCTTTAGAAAGATATTGCATTTATAATCCACCCTCTTTAAATAAAAATAAACATTCATAAACAATATTTTGGGAATTTGAGCATAGCTTTCCATACTACTTCTTGCTGATTNGGGGCACTGGCAATCTTATGGTGATCCTGAGAAAATTAAGAATTATGGTTAAATCTTGGCTGTGAGGCTGGATCTTCTCAGCCAGTTGCTTTGAAGCTGTTTTGGGTGTTGGATCATTTGGGCCATAGCTGTCATTNGAGACCTTTCAGGGGGNCNTGGTTGATCAAACCATATTAGCCTGGAAGCAATCCATAGGTTTTCACCTTCTGTGGAAACAAAAGCAGAACCTCTTTTCCAAAGCAANGTATCCTTAGACACAAATTTTGAAGGCAAGATACNTTTAAAATATGAATATTGGTTTCACTCAGCAGCCTTTACAATCAAATGTCTCTCTCCAGTTAAAAATCCCAAAGACAATATAATCCAGACNCTCTGTGTGATTTCCATCTTTACATGGCATATTATATTATTTTTATTCTCTCTTTAGAGACTATTTTTTAAAACTGTTTCTTTGTANAACTGTCTATCCTNCTTTTCCTCTCTCTTCTAAGCCTATGTACATTTATACANACANTGTAAACCATTTAGAGGTTTATTCCATCTGAATCTGTCTTTTGTATATCTATAATTCTTTTCTGATCATTGCAAACTGCTGAAGCAGCAGCCATGGCTACTGACTCTGCCCACTTCAGCTTTTCAACATGGTGGAGGTACCCAGGAGAGTCACAGTTACCCCTTACCCTGCCAACTCTGGGGTCCATGCTGCCATCAGGTAGTGTGCAGCTGGCCCATAAACCCTTTTTGTCTGTATGAGTAAAGGCTAAATCCACCATGCAGTGTGCTGTGCAGCTTGGAGCCACTGTGTACCAAGGTNGGAATCCGTCATGCTATGCTCAAGCCCAAATGCTGCAGCGTTTCGCAGCCTGCATGAGACATGAAGCNGGAACCTGTTTTGGCTCCATTTTAGAATCACTTATTAAGTTCTTTCAGGTTTTAGGTGGAAACTTGAGCCCCACACTAGGNGCCCATGTAGTTAGAAGTTTCTCTGGTCCTGCCTGTCCCTGTGTTCAGGACNAATCTCTCCCACCCATGTCCCACAGCTGCTTGGTTCCAAGTAAATACATAAAGGCTTATATTAATTACCGACAGTTTGGCCTATGGGTCAGGCTTCTTGCTAACTAGCTATTATAACTTAACTCATTTCTAATCATCTATATGTTGCCACGTGGCCATGGCTTTACTGATCTGCTGGCATGTTGCTCCTTGGGTGGCAGCCTGGTGTCTCCTTCACCTCTGCCTTTCTTCTTCCTGTCTCTCTCTTGGATTTCCTGCCTAGCTATAACCTGACATGCCATAGGCCAGAGCAGCTTCTTTATTAACCAGTCATGACAACACATATTCACAGTGTAAGACAGACATCCCACAGCAGCAAGTGGCTGACTTTTGCCCTTGTCCAAAGAGTTCACCTAAGGCTAATGTGAAGAGTTTTGTATTAATTCAGTTGGCAGAGTAAATCTCAAAACAGCCTAGTATAGATGCTATTGTGTGGTTATTAGTGTTAACTCTANTGAAGATTTATAATGAAAAGGAGCAAGCTGAATAATTAAACATATAAAATGTACAGATTGAGAAAAGGGGCACCAGGAAGTGTAATAGAGCTAAATCCTGTGTTTAAGGAGATAAAACAGATTAAGAAATGGAATAAAGGGAGTGGTGACCTCAGTGCAAGATCCCACCTAGCTAAGTTTCCATCTTGTGAAAAGGAACTAAAGGAAAGCTTGGAGTTAGGTGTGGTGGTGCATGCTGCTAATCCCAGCACTCAGANGGCAGAGACTGNCAGATCTCCAAGTGTGAGGCCAGCNTGGTCTACAGAGCAAGTTCAAGGACAGCCAAGTTTAGGCAGTAAAGGTAACAATCAAAAACAGAAAGCTGGTGAAGATGTTATTAAACAAGGGGGCCATGTTCCAGGCCCAGTAAGCAGCAGAACTTGGCAGCTTTGGCCACATGGTTCTGGCTTTCTAGCTAAGGATAGAAGAAATGGGCTATGGAATTTGTTCCATGCCTAAGGAAGGCTTCTAAGGCGAGGCATGTGTCAGGAGTGTCTCTGAATGGAGGCCTAGAGAGACCATTGCCTGAATCTGTGAAGGTGTAGCCTGGATTGCCTTGGAGACCCCAAGATGTTCAAGATGCCAGAGTTTTAGGATATCTGCTGAGGAGGGCTAACAGGGAGTGGAACCAGCTCAAGAGAAAGAAGTGTGTTGCAATTAAAAAACTGAAAGGAGTTGGAGATATGAAGAGCATTTTTATATCAGGCAAGGAACTGCAGAGTTTTGAATTTGCTCAGCTAGTTTTCAGTCTTTCTTTGGTCCAGTATTTCCTCACTATGCTCCCTTCCCTACATTTTGGAATGGTAATAGATATCCTGTGCCATTATATGTTGGAAGTATATGATCTGTTTTTTTATTTTGATTTTATAGAGAATTACAGTTAAAAGATTTTATGAATCTCAGAAGAGACTTTGAACTTTAGCCTTTTAAACATTGTTGCGACTGTTATAGACTATGGGGACTTTTGAAGTTTAACNAATGCATTTTTACAGTATGATATGGCTACAAGCCTTTGAGGACCAGGGAGTGCAATGTGGTGGTTTGAAACAAAATGTTCCCCAAAGGGAGTGGGACTATGAGGAGGTGAAGCCTTGTTGGAGTAGGTGTGGCCTTGTTGGAGGAAGTACATCACTGTGGGAGTGGGCTTTGAAGTCTCCTATGCACAAGCTACCCCCTGTTGCCTGTAAGATGTAGGACCCTCAACTACTTCTCCAGCATCATGTCTGCCTGCATGTCACCATGCCCCACAATGATGATAGTGGGCTGAACCTTTGAACTGTAAGTGTACCACCCCCATTAAATGCTTTCCTTTATAAGAGTTGTGGTGGTCATGGTTTCTCTTCATAGCAATAGAAATTATAATTAAGGCACAACCCTAATTAATAAAATATAATAAATATTCAGCATGACAATGTTGGATTTATTCCAGAGATGCAGAGATGGCTCAATATACAAAAATCAATAAATGTCATAAATTACAAAATGGNCTCAAGGAACAAAATCACATGATCGTTTGGATAGATGCAGAAGAAGCTTTTAACAGAATCCATCATCCCTTCATGNTAAAAATCCTGAAGAAATTCAGAAAAAAATGAACATATCTCAACATAATAAAGGCTATATATGACAAGTCTATAACCAACATTGTATTAAATAGAGAAATAACTCAAAGTGTTTTCCTCTAAATCAGAAAAAAATCCAAGAGTGTCCACTGTATTCATATCCACCATTCAACATAGTACTGATAGTCTTGGCTAGAGTACTAAGTGGAAAAAATAAAACAACACAAATTAAAGGTAAGAAGTCAATTATCTCTATTTGCAAGTGACAATTTTTCATTTAATAGATCCTAAAGACTCTACCAGAAAACTTTTAAAACTGATATACACCTTCAGCAAAGTAGCAGGAAACAAAACAAATGCACAAATGTTATTGGCCTTCCTGTGTGTTGTTGACAAACATACTGTGGTGGTTTGAATAAAAATGGCCCCATAGGCTCATATATTTTTTTAAATAATATTTTTATTGATTATTTGGGAATTTCATATCATGAGCCCTGGTCACACTCCCTTCCCAGTCCTCCCAGGTTCACCCCCACCCTTTATACCTGTCTCTTATACACATCTAGATGTGTATAAGAGACAGGCCCATATATTCACTGGAACATGACCAAACTCCTAGTGGCCCGCCCCTTAAAGAAAACTGTAGCTGGAAGATTTCTCTGGTCCCTCCCCTACCCACACCCCTGCCAGAAGCCATCAATTGTGGAGAGTGACACTCCAGCAATCTTACCACAGTTTTTAAGAGTTCTCTTTGATGGCTTTCTGTCTAGGCTCTTACTTTTTTGGCAGGCGGGATGCTGGGGTGGGTGTAGTCATTGTCATATAGGCCTTCTATGTCCCTCATTCTCAACTGTGACTCTGCAGTCATCAATATCATGGCAAAGCAGCTTCCTTGCTCTTCCTTGTCAGTGGGAGCATGGATCACATACTTCCATGTGTGGTCTCTTGTATTAGCATGTGCCATGGACCTCAGCATGGTCTCTGTGGCAGTACAGATCACAGACATTAACATGGACCTCTGCTGTAGCATGGAACAAGGACACTATCATATCCCTTGGCCAAAGCACTGGTCAAAAACATCAACATGGCCTCTAGTAGCAGCACAGGCCACTCACATCAACATGGCTTCAGGCAGCAGATGGCCCACAGACAATAACATAGCTTCAGGCAGAAGCACAGACCACGGACATCAGCATGGTCTTTGGTGGTAACATGGGCCATGGACATCAACATGGCCCCCAGATGTGGTAGGACCACAGACTCAGACATGGCTCTTGGCAGCAGCACAGACCATGGACATCAACATGGCCTCAGGTGACAGTGCAGGCCACTCATCAAAATGGTGGTAGAACAGCTCATATATTTAAATACTTGTTCATTGGGAGGTGGTACTGCTTGAGAAGGATTAGGAGATGTGGTCTTGTTAGAGTAGGTGTGGCATTGTTGGAGGAAGTGTGTCACTGGGGGTGGGCTTTTAGGTTCAAAAGTCCAAACCAGGCCCAGTATCTCTCTCTGTCTTCCTGCTGCCTGCAGATCTAAATGTAGAACTCTCAGTTACTTCTTCAGCACCATGTCTTCCTGCATGCCACCATGCTCCCTGCCATTGACAATGGACTAAATCTCTGAAATGTAAGAAAGTCCCAATTAAACTTTTTCTCTTATATGAGCTACCATGGTCATTGTATCTCTTCACAGCAATAGAACACTGACTAAGACAGAAGTTGGTACCAGGGAGGAGGGTATTGCTGTGATAGGCTTTTGGGACTTTGGACTAGAAAAGCAGTTGAATACTTTAAGCAGGNCTTAAGGGGCCTTACTAGTAGGATCATGGATGACAGTAGTCTGAGAGCAATGTAGATTATAANGGCCTGGCTCAAGAGAAGAATATTAGTAAGTGGCTTAGAGGCCATTCTTGTGATATTTTGGGAAGAATGTGGCTGCTTTCTAACCTTGTCCAAAAAATCTGCCTGGGACTAAATTGAAGAGTTTGGGATTAATGGCATTGGCAGAGGAGATTTCAAGACAGCCTAGTATAGACTGTGTTGTGTAGTTATTAGTGACCCTTCTTAGGCAGTTCTATAATGAAAAGTAGCAAGGTGAGCAAGGAAAAATACAAAATGTACAGTTCAAGGAGGAAAGGAGCAGCAGGAAGTGTAATGGAGCTAAGTCCTGTGCTCAAGGAGATAAAAAGTTTAAAGTCAATCCTGATACTAATGGAATAAAGGGAGTAGTGACCTCAGGGCAAGACCCCATCCAGCTAAGCTTCCAGCTTGTGAGAAAGAATTAAATAAAAGTTTAGGCAGCGAAGGAAACCATTGAAAACATAAAGCTGATGTAAATGTATTTGAACTAGGGCGCCAAGAAAGAAGAACTTGGCAGCTTCAGCCACGTATTTCTGACTTTAGCATCAAGAATACAAGAAAGGGATTGTGGAATCTCCTTCTGTGGATAAGGAAAGCCAGGTGTGTTTTAGGGCTGTGCCTGAATGGAGGCTCAGAGAAGCCACTGAATGAAGCTGTGAAGATGAAGCTTGGATTGTGGAGACACTAAGATGTTGGAGATACCAGAGCTTTTGGATACCTGCCAAGGAAAGCTGCAGACTGTGTGTGGAAACAGCCCAAGAGAGAACAGTCCAACAGAGCTGAAAGGAGTCAGAGATCTGAAGCACACTTTGATATCAGACATGGAGATGCAGATTTGGGAGTTTGCCCTGCTGGTTTTCAGTTTTCCTTTGGTCCAATTTTTTCTTTACTATACTCTCTTTCCTCNTTTTTAGAGTGGTAATGTATTTTCTGTATCATTATATGTTGGAAGTATGTGATCTGCTTTTTAATTTTGATTTTACAGGGGATTACAGTTAAGAGATTTACATGAGTCTCCAAATAGACTTTGAACTTTGAAAGCCTTAAAACAGAAAGAATATGGGGACTTTTGAAAACGAACTAAATGCATTTTGCATTATGATATGGCTGCAAGCCTATGGGGGCCAGGGAGTGGAATGTGGTGGTTTGAATAAGAATGGCCTCCAAAGGTTCATAGATTTGAATGCTTGACCATCGGGGAATGGCACTCATTAAGAAGGACTAGGAGGTGTGGCCTTGTTGGAGTAGAAGTGGCATTGTTGGAGGAAGTGTGCCATTGGGGTGGGCTTTGAAGTTTCCAAAGTCCAAACCAGTCCCCGTGTCTCCCTCTCTCTTCCTGCTGCCTTTGGATCCAGATGTAGAAGTCTCGGCTACCGTGTCTGCCTGCATACTGCCATGTTCCTCACCATTAGGACAAGGACTAAACCTCTGAAACTGTAAGCCAGCCCCAACTAAATGCTTTCCTTTNTAAGAGCTGCTGTGGTCCACTCCTCACAGTGGTTGAACACTGACTAAACACATACAGAACAAGAAATCGGGGAACAATCCCATTCACAGTAACCTCAAAAATTACTTTAGAGTAAGCCCCCCAAAATGTAAAACTTCTATAGTGAAAACTTTAAAACACTGAAGAAAATGACACTAGCTGATGAAAAGCCTTCCCATGAAGAATCAATATTGTGAAAGCAGTCATTCAGTCAAAGGCAATCTACAGGTTCAATACAATCAAAGTTCCACAGACATTCTTCACATAAATAGGAAAAAAAACAACTTTATAATTCATATGGAAGCACAAGAGACCTCGATAGCCTCAACAATACTCAGTGAAAGGAATATTGCAGGGGGTACCACCATACCTGAGTTCAATTCATACTACAGAACCACAGTCACAAAATGTCATGTTACTGGCACAGAAACAGACTCATAGGCCAATGGAATAGAAGAGAGGACTCAGTTACAAGGACACACAATTACAAGCACTTGATTTTTTGCCACTAAAAATACCTTGGAGAGAAGATAGTATCTTCCACTGGTGGTGCTAGGGAATTGAGGAAATCTGTATATAGAAGAATAACCCTAAATCCTTATCTCACACCCCACAAAAAAATCTCAACTCAAAATGGATCAAGAACCTCAAAACCCAAAATTCTCAAATTGCTAGAGAAAAGGGAGCATGTTAACTTATGAGCATAAATAAGGACTTTCTGAATTACTCAGGAACTAAGGCCCGTAATCAACAAATGGAATCTCATGAAATTAAAAAGCTTTCTTACAGCAAAGGAAACTGTCAATTAAATGAAAAACAGCCTACAGAATAGGGGGGGTAGCTCTGTGAGCTATGATATCTGTCAGGCAATTAGTACCTGCCTTGACCTGAACACCAAGAAAACAAACAACCAATTAAAAAACCGGCCACAGACTTNAACAGAAAGCTCTGCAAAGAAAAACTACAACAGTTAATACACATTTATAAGTGCTTAGCATCACTGACCATCAGGGAAATGAAATTTAAAACTGCTTTGAGATTCCATTTCACCCCAACCTGAATGGCTAAGGTTGGGGAAACCAATGCTAACAAATGCTGGTATGAGTTTGGGGAAAAGGGGGTGCTTAATCGCTTGTTGGTGGGAGTGTAAGTTGATACAGCCAGTATGGGAGTCAGTGTGGAGACTGCTCAAAGACCTAAAAAAAAAAAAAAGACCCTATGATTGTGCTATCCCACTCCTGGACATATACCCAAAGGACTGTATGTCCTCCTGGAGAAAAATGGGCTCCTCTGTGTTCATTGCTGTCCTATTCACAATAGCCTGGAAACTGAATCATCACCTGATGAATGGATCATGAAAACATGGTATAGACACACAATGGCATTTTATTCTGCTATAAAGAAAAATGGGATTATGCAGTTTTCACAAAAGTGGATGGAATTGGACGGTATTATACTGTAAGGTAACACAAGCTCATCAAGACAAATGCCACATGCTCTCTCTTATATGTGGATGCTAGCTTTGAATTTCTAGATTTATGTGTTTAATTTGGAGTATTTGTAGAGCTCAGAGAACTAGAAAGAACCCACATGAGGAGGAGAGGTCTTAGGAGGTGAGAATGTACGAGAATATGTGGATATGAAAGCAGAGGGTGAGCACTGGGGGTTCAAGGTTTAAGTAGAGATGGGGGCAGAAAAACAGGGGAGTTGGGGGGTTAGGGTCAGTTAACCCAAACCAAGGAGGTATGGGAAAACTCACTACTTTGTAAGCTAAGTTTTAAAAGGACCTTGGACACTGGTATCCTGAGTGGGTAGACAATACTTCCCCCAGAAGGCTTTTCATCACTACTAAGTGAAATTCTCAGTGTCAGGCATGGGATACTTTTATATGAGTTATTGGCCATGCAGGCCCCAGAGGTCCCCCAAACAACAAGGGCTATTGTTATTGCTTTTGGCTGCCAGAACTAACTGGTAAGACCCGATTGCTTAAAGTATGGCACTCCGACTGCAGGACATAGAGAAATCAAGCAGGAACTGACCTGAAAACTTCACCCCCACTGTGCTAAAAAGTGCTATGCAGATGTCACTGGTTCTATTGCTGTGAAGGGACACCATGACCAAGGCAACACTTTAACTGGTGGCTTGCCTGTAGTTTCAGAAGTTTAGTCCATTATCATCATGNCGGGGAGCATAACAGCATGCAGGCAGGCATGGTGTTGGAGAAAAGCAGCCGAGAATTCTACATCCTGGTCTACAGGCAAGGAGGGTGGAGACTGGCCTGTGGGCATNTGAAACCCCAAAGCCCACCCCCCGTGACATACTTCCTCCAACAAGGCCACACCTCCTAATCCTTCTCAAACAGTGCCACTCCTTGATGCCTAATCGTTCGAATACATGAGCCTCTGGGGGCCATCCTTATTCAAACCACTACATCAGACCACTGTGAGAGAAAGTTATTAATGGTATTACCCAGAAGGGAACCCTGCGTGCTCCAGTACTGACCAACCGGGCAAAATGTGTTCACTGGAGCAATAGTGACAAGAAATTGATGGGGGTAAGCAACCACTTTGGGATTAGATTTGAGGCTTCATGCCTAGTACAGCAAACCTGGTCAAAAGCTCATGGCTTGGGAGATGATAGGCCCTAGAGAGGATGTCTACTGTTGTCTTGTTAAATGGACGTGTTTGAATTGCCCTCTACATATTCATGTTTATACAGAGAGATCAGTGTTGCCCTCAACCGTGGCCAGAGAAGCTTCTCTCTGCAGTGGGCAGCTGCTAATGCAGAGACTCAAAACTGGCCAGAGGGCTAAGGACAAGTGACAAGTGGCTGTTGGGGGCTCAGCCCTAAGTGGGACCACTATACCTCCACACACACACACAAGGCTCAGGGAACACTGTGGAAGAGAGGACAGAAAGAGCCAGAGGATGAGAAGGGGTGCTGAGAAATGCTGTCTTCTGGACATGGCGTGGCCGTTGCACTCATGAACTCACTGTAGCTATGGTAACCTGCGCAAGATCAAGTCAGAAAGATCAGTTAACATTCCAGCAGGAAGCACTAATTGGACTCAGAGGACATGAAGGGAGAAAGGGGGGTTGGGAATAGCGAGTTGGGCGGATATGATCAAGATATACAAAATTGTCAGTGAATAAGTAAAAGGGATNCCGTTAAATAAATAAATAATAAATAGAGACGTTGGTAGGAAGGAACTTTGGGAGTGAAGTTTTGAAAACCGTCCTCATTCTACCACTGATCCCTTAAGTGGTGACGCCAGCAGAGCAAGCCTCCACTTCTTTATTTCTAAAATTGGAAAGTTGATGCCTCACACACTTGATATAATTCAAGTTGCCCAACACCCTTCTTACCTAGCCTGTAATAAACAGCTAATAAAGAACAGGGCAGTGGAAGAAAGATACAGAAGCCAGGAAAGTGGTTTCCAGAACCTAGGAAGGGTATGAGGGAGGGCGACTGAGGGAGAGAGAAACTAGGATAGAGAGGTGTTGGATTGGCTCCTGGGGTTCTGTCATACAGTAGGACGACTAAGCTTGACATGGGACTGATTGTTTCTAAATAGCCAGTGGAAATACTCTGAACAGGACCAGCACAAATGACAAGTGTCTGTGGTAATGGATGTGCCAGTGACCCTGACCATTGCATGCTCCATGATGAAATATCACAGTGTACCCGTGTGGACAGCTATGTGTCCAGTGTGTGTGTGTGTGTGTGTGTGTGTGTGT